>LQNK01002557.1:54538-68063 GCA_001586405.1 Phoebis sennae | reverse complement strand
GCCGCTACCACTGGGCCCCGCGCACGCAGTCGCTGCCATCGCGCTGCCTGTCACGTTGTTTGGGCACGGCACCGATTCACATGGCTCACCTGGAACAATTATCGTTCGTTATTCATCCCCACATAGCAAGTAGACGTATTTAGTGCAAGCTGCTCATTCAGGTTAACAAAAAATTTGTCATTTTTTTATAAATACTTTGGCCTGTCAACTAAGTATACAATAAAAAAAGAGTTAGCGAAATTGTTTTGTCCATTTACAAAAGATGTTTATATACAGGAATTTTCAAGTGGGCTTTCAGGATCAAATCTTCAACTAATTGATTTGTGTGTGTCATGGATGGGTAAGTTAGGGTAACATGTAAATGATTAGAATTAAGTTAAAATTATGTATGGTTTGGCATATGGCATAAATAAATAAATAACTATGAGCAATATAAAAAAAAATTGAAAGAGCTCCAGGGCAATTACATAGGTACTTTTAAGTTTTAATTGGTAAAGGCAATAAACGGATTTTTTATTTTCTACTATTTCACCAATCAAAAGTACCGCTAATGAAAATAAGTTTTTTATGAAGTAATGTTATAACATTAAGAAAGCCAAGCAACACCATTGTTCAGGAAACATAATAAAATAAATAGATTATTTAAGTACACAATTTTTGACATAAATTTCATTCAAATATAGTTTGGAACAGTTTATGATGGAGAATCTGGTGCGAGATGAGTTTTTTAATAAAATTTCACATGTTTGCTAGTATTGCCAATACTTATTTTATGAATGAAGATATTTGTGATGAAATTTCAAACATGAAAATGTTTGAAAAGTGGTCAACTGGTCAAAAAAGTTAAACAACTGTCTTAAATAATGGTACAATATGTTACTCAGTGGCAGTTTAGAAATATTATTTAAAGTAAAATACACAACCAGCTTAGACCATTGTAAAACATGTGTTTAAATTATTAATGGCTTACTAAACAGGTCATAAATCAATGTCTTAATAAGTTTAAGTAGTAAGACTGCAAATTGTTACTTGTGTCCTAAATTTTAGAATAAAAGGTGCACCTAATATTGGTTTAATAACATATAAAATTTTAGCAAAATTTGCCTAGTGGTTTCCACTTGATTGACACACATACAAACAGAAAGAAGAAAAATTTCTATCCATGGTTTTGGGGGCAATAGAACATACTTATTGCATAGCAAATACTCTTTTTCAAATATTTATAAACATAGATTTCAAATAGTATGCAATGAAAATCCCATAAAATTATTCATGGATAAAAAATACTGATTGTTTCATGTAACACTTAACAAAAATACTTCATGAGTATATAATATAATGTAATTTATATCAATCAATAATCAGTTTTTATTTGTTAAATATGTTTTTTTTATATGTTAGTTGTTATTAATAAACAAAATATGTTATTTATTAATATTGGGTTTATACCAAATATTGACTACAAGAGCTATGTTTGTTTAATTGCAAAAATAATTATATAAACTAGCTGTTCCATGCGATTTCGTCTCTATAGCATAAAGTTATATAGCTTATGTTAATCATGGACAATTCTCATCATACTCCTTTGAATGGTGAAAAAATTATTAAAATGGGTCCAGTAGTTTTTGAGCCTATTCATTTCAAATAAACAATGTTTTCCTCTTTATAATCTTAGTGTAGATTAAAATATAAAAACTCCTGCTATTGAATATGGGACAGATGCTATTTATATCTCGGTTGATGTTTGATTTTTACTTGAATGTGTAATTATAAATATAAGTAATAATTAATTGTAAAACAATGTCATTTAATACTTGTGTTTAACAACATAATATTGTTGTTTATTATAAAATAATAATTAAATTCCTGAATATTATAAGATGAATATGTGATATTATCAAAAGCATAATTCAATCTGAATTATATCAAAGTATTCATACAAATACATTTTACTTAACCAGTACAAAATGTTTAAAGAATTTTAACCATTTCCAAATTTACTAAAATGTATTAATATAAATATGTAGTAGTAAAAATAAGTAGCTAAGTGGATTTATCAGGTTTAATGAGCAAGTCAACTATTACTACTGGTTTTCTATTCAAATTACAAAATCCATATAAAATCAATATTTCTATTGAAAATTTTGACAAAAGTTAGAATGGTACAAAAATATCATACAATTATTACTCATATTTTTCTTTTATGTCTTGATGAAATCAAATTTAATTCCAGTACTTCATCATCATAAGAGGCATAAAACCTAGTTGTTCAAAGTTTATAAAGAAAACACATATTTCTTAGAATTTTGATTTGTTGCCAAAAGACATGACCTATTTGATGATACTCATGTAGGTGTATACAATACCAACAAACACCAGTACAAATAATAAGTATGTATTAATGCAAAGGAAAATATGATGTTGCTGTGATTTCTTATTCAGACAAATCAATAATGAAATAATTAAATCTTTTGCAATACAAAACAAGATACAAATAAAAAGATAATAATTTACTTATAGTTCAAGGTAAAGGTTCATTAAAACAGTATCTAAAAAAATGATGGGCACAAAATAATATTTTGCTTAAGTCCAAGCTTTTATTATTTTGCATGCTTTAATCTGTTTTTATAAAAATTCCAAAATTTAAATTGTCATTCCAGCTATAAGTAGAATTATAGATGTTAAGATAAGGAAATATGATATTTCATATGTATACACTTTTAATAGTGTTGTCATGAAATCTAATCATATAACTTTGCCATCTGTATTCTCTACTTTCATTAACATTCAAGCAAAATATTATCTTGGTTAAATGACATTTATTTATCCTTCTTCATAACATGTACACTACCTTGCTTATCCTAATCTTTTTTTACTGGCAAGGTCAGTTAATAAATATATGTGAATAACATCTGTGTTGACTAATTTTTGTTGTGTATATAAATAAAGTTTTGTATGCTGAATACATACATTACTCCGAGTTGAATTACAAACATTGTCAGAATGTAATTTAAATTTGTGACATTTCCAACAAAATAAAATTCCAGGACAAAGAAACATTTTAATTCTTAATGTTTGAATTATTTTCGTTGTCAGATTATTTTTTTATTGAATTAGGATATTTAATTCCAAACCTAGATAAATTCATCGTTTTTGTCAGTATAAACAAAAAACGCAAATATATTCTTATTAAAATGGATAAATGTATAAATATATGCTTAATGAGCTCTTCTATTATATAAACAATACAAAATCTTAATCAAATAGTGTAACTTATTTATTTATTTATAAACTGCATAAATCAATTAAACAACTATTCGACTTGATGTTTTCGAACAGCTGTTTCGTCATTGTATATAAAATAACTCTTCATCTTGCAAATCGATACTCATATTGCGCAAAATGTCACTGAAATGCGCTACACAATATCATTGTTAATATGTTAGCAGTATAAAAAATAATGCATGCCAAACATACGGGGATAATAATGATCTGAATATGATTTAGAATCAAATCAATGAATACAACAACCGATGGTTAAGTATATTATTATTTATGCAGTTCTAAGTGGCGGATTTTGAAAATTAGAACGTGATTTCATGCGTAGATTTTGGATATACTGTAGTAAAATCTATAGTGAGCCATTTAAAATACTCCGTTCGACATCAGCCGACCCGGATAACTTACTTGATTGTGTCCTGGATGGTAGTGGTATCCTATGACCGCCTTTTCTTCGCGATCTACGCACGTAAGAACGCGAAGATGAAAACGAGGCACTAGGCATTATTTCTTTAACTCTTTATTTTCACTAGAAATCAGCCTAAACAAAGGAGACACCCGCACCAACACCGTCGGCCATTTTCTGTTTAGAATAGATTGGGGAACCGAAACAGGAAATATTGATAACTCCACATTAGTCAACGTTTGGCAAGATTTTAAATATTATACAAAAAGCGCACTAATCACTGATATTAAAAATGTTATTATTAACTCATAAAAAACATTATGCACTAAAATATGACCAAAATTAACACTTCCCTAAATAGCAAAGGGCGACTCTCTGTAAGTAAAATATGGCCGCCGTCGGATTAAACATGGCGATGGCTACACTACCGCCCCCTACATAACCTTTTTGTTTTTTTTTTCGTTCAAAATTCGATTGGGGTTTCAACGTCTTCATAGTGTTGTTAACTCTTAACAGTATTTTGAGATTCTTTATATATAAATTCTTATACCATTTATAGGCATGCTTAATAAAATTAACAAAAATAAAATATAATTCACAGATAAAAAATTTGCCATAGGATGTAGTATGTTTTGAATTTTGTGTCTTTAATGTTGTGCCCAATTTATTGAAAACCCAAATCAACATTATAAATGCCGTGTGCTTCTGTTAAGTTAAAATTTATAGCTTAATACTCGTATATAAAATATTTTACATACAAATGTAAATTTCGTCGAATAAAGGAATTTGATCTTGATTTTTGGGCGTTTGAGATTTGATAAATCAATAATGTCACTGTCACATGTCACTTCTGTCAAACGTTATTTTCTATTCACTTGTAGAACGTCCAAATTTTGAGAAAAATATTAATTTTGTAACATAAAAAATTGGAACTGCTCACAATTATATAGTTAAGTAGAGATAATGAGCTTGTTGGAAGTTATGGATCTCAGTAATTGCTTAATTTGTGTAACAGCATGTTTATTTTTAACCATTTGTTATGTTGGGAGTTTATACGTCTGGAGATCTAAAGAAAACAGGTATATGGTATAAAAGAGAACACTTCTTATAGCATTCCTAATGACAAGTGTCTTTTTGCTTACAATATGTTTTTAAAAAATTTCAGGGACCATCCAACCACTATTAAAAAAAGGTTCTTCAGTGTATTTGTGATGATGCTGCTTGCTCCTCTGTTTACTAATTATTTTCTGAAAGAGTCTTCGGAAGACATAGATATGTATGAGAAAATGGGGCTTCGAGATAATGGAATAATTCAAGCCCTTATTTTGCCTTTGCTTTTGACTGTCATTCTATTTTTGGGACCACTGTCAATGCAAGTTTTTTCAGGAACCTGGCGGATATACATTGGTAATATTATCTATTTTATTATCAGGTTGTTTGTATAACATTTAGAATACTGTAATTAGGGATTGCTCCCGGGAATTCCCGGTACTCGATTTCCCGGGAATTCCCGGTACTGCGAGACTTGGTCCAGTACCGGTACTGGCTCTCAAAGTCCCGGGAATTTCGGTACTTACGGTACTGTTAAAAAATAACATAAATAAATTATTTAGTCACGTTGTCGCATAAATAGATATCAAATATTAGTTTTTTAATTATGCACTATTAGTAAATATTGAGTTACTGTCCATTTTAAATACTTTATAATACAAAAATCACCATGGCAAGGTGGCATCTTTAGTGAACGTCATGTCTGATTGCTTCTAGGAGTGCGTTTCTCAAGCGTACATTGTATGAACATTGTCTTATGTACGATATGTCTTGTGTCATTAATATCCGACATCAGTTGGAAGTGATTTGTTCAATTTTGTTTTTCATTACAAACTTTTGTAAATAGAGGCAAGAAGGGTTATTTTTTTGTGATATGATTCTCACAGTTAGCTAGAAGGGCTTCTACTGTTTAACGCGGACGTCACAGGCTAACTGAAGGTTTGCCTAGGCTAGCGATATGCCCAAGGGCGCTCCCCTTTGAATAGGATCACGAAACTCGGCTTGGGCTGTCGCATGAAGGCAGGAGTCTTAAGGGCCTGACACGAACGGTATCTCACCCGGATGAGCGATGCGCGGAGCAAGAGAACTCGTCTTCGCCAGCGAAGACAGTGTAACTCTACTGTGGAGTTACACTCGTCTTCGCCAGCGAAGACAGTGTAACTCTACTGTGGAGTTGAGAGCTGGAACTGGCGGAGTGCAGGTGGGCATTTGCTTTGAGATATCGTTGTCAGAGTCGACCAGGACATGCCTAGGCCGTATCTTTGTCGGTCTGTCGATGTGATTAACATAATAGCTGATGGCTTTAGTTGCTTAGGAATTGGGATGGTTCTTAGCCTTGTCGAAGCACTTAGCTCGCTTGCTTCATCCATTGGGCTATTGTCATGAGTTCTAGATCTAAGTGGACGTCTAGGTTGCGGACAGACTAAAATGCTTCAGTAGCGACCCCCATGAATCGATGCTGGAGCACCTGAAGCTTGTGGATCTGGGCGGGATGGCAGTGAGCGAATGCTACACTTGCGTATGTTAGGATGGGGCGAATGCAAGCTTTGTAAAGCGTCAGCAAAGCTAGGTTTCTTAGGAAATGTGGGAACCAAAGGTCATTCCGGCATCAAGGGTGACTTCTAGGTATTTGTTTGGACGTTGGTATGGGATGAGTTAATCATACAGTTTGATTTCCTCAGTGATTCTGAGGTGAGAATGGGCTCTAGGGTTGTCTACCTGTCCACGCTGGAAGAGCACGGCGGCCCTTGTCTTGATTGACAATTATCCCCCAAATCTTGAACTAGTCACCTAAGGCTTTGGTCAACGATTGTAAAGAAGGGTTTTATTTCCTACTAGTTTCGGGCTAAAACGGATATTTTCATCTGCTGGATATATCTATATTTGTTTAAGAATGCCATTAAATAATCAAAGCCTCATTCGATCTTATCGACGTCATTTTTGATAGACGCAGCACTGAGTCTTAAAGTTGACGGTGTTGGAATACGCCCGTGCCTCGGAAAGCACGTAAAACCATCGATCCTGCGCCTGATCTGCCTGCGGTCTTGCCAGACAGATCAGGCGCAGGATCGACGGTTTTATGCTGTCCCATCAGGTAATGAGAGTAATATAGAAAGTGCCGTGTTTGCGCACATACTTGTGCAATATAATATCTACTCGGCTAGTCTCTGTTGAGATTGGCCCCATAACCGATGTCGGTCGGATAGGCTATAAAACAAACACTAGGCGTTCAATTGACGTGTCACCACCAATGTATTTCTAACATCACTTACCATATTTCATTTATTCACTTCTTTTCACTTTTTCGTGTCTCAGATCGTTTCCATCGGGCTGCTCAATAGAACTAAAATTGTCGATGTAACTCAAAACATTTCCACGTGCAGGCCATGTTTGTCGTAGGCCGGACGGAATTTCAATTTGTCACGCAGACCAAAGAGATCATCTTCATCTAAATCTTTACAGCCGCGGGTGGGCCTTCTCCTGGTCAACTAACATTCTCCAGTTCGAGTGATTATTAGCTTTCTGCCTCTATTCTCTTACACTGATCGCTTTGGTGTCATTTTGTGTATCGTCCATCCAGTTTTAGTCTATCTCGGTTTAGATAGATAGATTTTCCATCTAGTAGACGCTGGAATACCAACGACGTCCACCCTCACAACATTTCAAGCCCAGAGAAGTCGTCCGAGTCTAGTGGTCTTTGCGATGTTCGGCTCGGTGTACAACTCGTATAGCTCGTGGTTGTAGCGTATTCGCCATCTCCCATTCTCCAGCACAAGTCCAAAAATGCGTCGTACGATTTTTCTCCCAAAGATGAGCAGCGAGTCGTCGTCTTCTTTGGTTAGAGACCAAAGAGATGGTGGGACCAAATCGATCAAATTCTTGTTATTCAGGTAAACGATGCTTCCCTCAAAATCATGATAAGTTGAAAGTTTGGCCAGCATTGACACACACCAGGCAAAAAATAGTGGTTTTGTTTGCCTTTCTGTCGGCCTATATCGATTATAGAGGAAGTAAGTATATACCGTGCTAACTATTATTGAATTATTGCCTTTCATTTTGATATTCTGTAAAATTTGTACTCAGTACCGAAAGTCCCGAAATTCCCGGGAAGTCCCGGTACTGGCTTGGGTCTGGTACCGGTACTGGAGATGGCCGTTTCAGTACCGGTACTGCAATCCCTAACTGTAATAAACAAAATGATCATTTCTGTTTCAGAACCAATGTACTGGGTATCATGTTGGCAAGATTTAGTTTGGGTTCGAAATCATATAATGGCCCCCCTTAGTGAAGAGTGGGTATTTCGTGCTTGTATGATGCCATTACTTCTGCAGTGTTTAAAACCTATGTCTGCCGTATTTGTTGGGCCAATACTATTTGGTGTTGGTAAGAGTGCAAATTAAATAAGCTCCATTAATATTCAATTTGAAGTTAATTATTATTACATAATTGCTAATGAATGATGTCATTTTCCTGACCTAGCCAAGATACCAATGTCAGTTTTTATATGTTGTAGCTCATTTTCATCATGTAATGGAACAAATAAAAGCAGGATGTGAAGTAAAGACTGCAGTCATTGTTTCAGGTGAGAGATAGAAATAATAATACTAATAATCAATTTTTATTTGCCTCCACAACTTATTAAAAACAAAGTAATAATATTTATGGAAGAAGAGATGATTGACTCATTTTACATAAGTATTGTTTTAACTTTGATACCTTTGAAGTAAACTTTCTCGATTGCCAAAAATTGTTTTGGTTTTATTACTTATAAAGTAGATTTGATGAAATGCAATAAAAAAATCAGTTCATTATACAACATGAATAAGTATGAAAGTTAAACAACATAAAAATGCACAGGAATGGGGTTAGTTGATTTGCTTACATCAACATTTTTATGTTATTTTATCAGTTTTTAATTAGTACTCATTAATGATTTTCTATTTCAGCTTTTCAATTCACATATACAACAATGTTTGGTGCTTATTCATCATACCTGTTTTTGAGAACAAGTAAGACATTTTAGTATTATATTTTTATGTTCATCATTGACTAAAGCAAATTAAACTTAATTTTACAATTATACTTTGTTACTTTAAGCATGTTAGGTTTCTGACCTAATATAAAAAAATATGTGAAATATTTTTTTTTACATTTTCTTGTTGATAACTTCTCATTTATATCTACTATATCCCAGTTCATATAAAAATAAAAAGAGCCGTTTTACTCACGGACAGTACAATATCCTACTAGGTGTAAATCTAAAGCACTTACACATGTGCGAAACCAAGTTGGTTCCGATTGTTTGTTTATAACTGTTTGTAAATGAAAACTATTTGTATTTGTTATACTGTGACATACCGTCATTTATAGGAACCAGGCCTTAGTATACATTAACGGCCGTTTTCAATAATGTATCAAATCAATGTAATCTCAGATTAAATGACATTTGATTGTCAAAAGTCATAGCAAAGCTATCCGTCGACAGCATATTGAAATCAAAGTAAGTGCAAATAGATAGATTTGCCTGACTTTAGTAAGCAAAACAAGTGATAGATAGAATATTGAAAACGGCCGTAAGAGGATTGTCTTAAAGTACTTACTGTTTTTTTCTGTAATGAAAAAAAAAAGAAGAAAAATCAATTTTATTTAAATCCTAACATTTATATAAAAACACACAGTACCTAAGAAATTACATGTACCTATGTAAGTGACTATCTTTCTCATGATATTAAAAAAATCCATCAGGCTACTACTAGGCTTGATACATCAGAATTTTCAATATTTGTATCTTTCTAATTGCAGGACACTTTGTAGCTCCATTGATGGCACACATATTCTGCAACCACATGGGATTTCCAAACTTTGCTGATGTTCTACTATTTCCGCCTATGGAAAGATTCATTATAATATGTAACTATTTATTAGGATTAGGTCTATGGTGCTTTCTTTTAAATCCTATGACCGACCCTGATTTATATGATAATAGATTGTATAATGTAACCTGAATTGTTTTTGAGTTAGTAAAGATTTAGTCATTACTACTTGTGATCATAATATTATGTCTGTTATGAATACTCAAGTGTTTATAACTTGTACGTAAAGTTCTTTCATACTAATTTCCATTTCAGTTTTCCTATTTTATATTGTAATTTAAAATGAAGATTTTTTGTTAAATTATGGTGTCCATATTTTAAGCTCCAAATATAATGTTTCCCCTACACACATTCAGCCAGTTACAGTCCTGCTAAGGACGTATATCTTTTGTTGCAGGGCCTATAAAGAAAATTGCTAAAAGTTTACCTCCATTAAATTGTACCTCTATTAATTATGTCACATTTTCATGTATAGGTAGTATTAATAACCATTCAGTAGTATATTACAAGTAACTCACCTAATGTTGTACCTACATTTAGAACATTATATTATAATGTATAATATGGATCGGAGTCATGGTAAGGGTATTTTTCGAAAACTTGTAGTAATCAACTTGATTAGTAAAAACTGTCGGTATATTTCGGAGTTTGTATTAATAAGCAATTAAACCTGCGTGGAATCACTTTCAGTTGGCCTTTTTATATATTGTTCATTTATATTGTATCCATGTGTAATAACTAGTTATAGAACTAAAATAACTCTTTTAAGTAAGATACTTAATTTATTTTTTATAAATCTATTTTTATTCGACACCTAAAGGTATTTCTTATTCAAGTATAACTGAATTAACTAATAAATATTGATCCTACTAATAATTAATTGGAAAATTAGAATCGGTATTAACCGAGAAGTTTGCCATGTATTATGGTGCTTCTTTTACAATTATGCAGTAACAAACTGTAGTATTTAGTAAGTATTCTAACATAATTTTAATGATTATCGTTTGATTTAGAAGTAGCTATTGCACAAAGGCATAGCGAATTGATAAGTTTTAGTATACATATGTATCAGTACTAGTCAATAAAAGTATGCTTGTTAAATAGTATTTGAAATAGTTTAAAAATCGCACACTCTTAAGTCAGTATCTATTTCCAAATTAACAATTTTGTTTTATGAAAAACCTAGACAAATGAAAATTATTATTATTAGTGCCATAGTTATTACCATAACGGCTATTAATTTCCTCAGTACGTAAAATAAATATGTATATGAATAACTATTTGACGCTGTACAGGGTTACTTATTTAAACTATACAAAGATTGCGATTCTAGTCAATTGTCAAATCATTAAAGTTACGCGCTAAGGCTATATATCATTACTTTGTTTGGTAGTATGTACCACTACATTATGATGAAAATAACATCCCCACCTTGAATAGTTGGCGTTCTACTACGGTGCGTTCACCCGCTGCTCCCTTCCTCGTATGGTTTAGATCTAGAACGAACTGCCATCTATACCATACTAGGAGATAACGATTTCCCAACAAATTTGGCATTTCGGCCTTCAAGAGACGAGCCTAAGAAATGTACATCAAAGGCCGGCAAAGCACCTGCGGCACTCCTGGTGGTCCAGGAGTTTATGGGCGGTGGTGATCACTCAAAATCAGGTGACCTATTTGTTAGATTGCTTACTCAGCCATTAAAAAAATGTACAGTATATTTAAAAAGTCTATTTCGAAGAAACTACACAAAACTAAATAGATCTGATTGTTTTGTCTATTTAAGTAGATATGTATAAAAATAACCAAATATTCACAATATGGGTACATGTCCTTACTTTATAAGTAGATATAATAATACTACTGTACTGCTAAAATTGTAACTATTAGTATCAATAAGGTACTTAAATAATAAATTTTGTAAAAATAAAGTGATTTCTTTTATTTACAAAATCAGTTTTCCTAAAAATTGGTTAGTCCGTCTCGAGAATATAAATAGAAACGGCAATACAATATAGTAGTTCTTATTATTTTTACCTTAAAATAATACAATTAATAGTAAAATAAAAATAACATGCTCTCCAATATATTTTATTACATTTAATAGATACTGTATACAACAACAATAAATGAAACATACACTTCTAAGGTAATCAGTACGACGTGTCCTTTTTATTTACGAAAAAATTGAGTAAATTAAGAAAAAAATATTTAATAGGCCAAGTCACTTACTTCATTAAACAGTATTATGATTAATGGAATAAAAAAAAATTCGGCAAATCAAAAAGGACATCTCGTATATATACCGAACTTATACAGATTTTAAAATTTTAAATATTCCAAAAAATACACACATGTAATTATTCTATCATGATATATGTAATACCCTATCATGATTATTACTTTCACATATTTTATTTTGAATATCTCTTCAACACCGAGTATAACAGTACAAATATATGAAGGATTGCGCTAATGGAAGCTAACCTTCATTGCCTATTTCATAAATTCAGTCATCTACATCTACCTAAGGAAATGCTAGAAGCATCACAATGAGAGATATTTACCTCATCTTTAGAGCACATACAGATAGTAATCAGTCTTTTGCAAAGAAATTGAGATAAATAATAATCGTAGATTTATTAATTTGCTTTAAATACATTGAATTCGATTTATATTATTTGTGACCTTTTAAACGTGACGACACCAAAAATTTACCTAGCTTGTATGTGAAAATCTTATAAATACTTTCAAGTTTAGTCTACCTAATGAATAGTTAATATGTAATTCAAAGTATAAATTGATTTATTGCATAAAACCTAGTCAATTATCTCAATTGGAACAAAATGGGCTTTCGATATAATTTTCACTTTATATTCACATTACTATTCCATTTAATATCCGAGTATTAGAGGCAAGATAAGTCACTATTGTTTGGCCTTATTTATTGTTTCACATCTTTTTTGAAATAAGCATGATGCACGCTAGACGCTCTTGTCTATTATATTACAGTAAACCAGGGTAACAACAAAGGCGTGAAGGTACGATGAACGATTTGGTACGTTTTAAATGAAGCAGTTTTGAGTAAATCATTAAAAATGTAAGAGATTTTACTCAATTTTTTATTATAATTCATTAATATTTCAATGATATTTAATATATTATTTTCAATGAAAAATAATGATAAAAGTTAAAATTTCTAAACAGGATGCAAAAACTATTTCTGCAATTGCGATCGTGTGAAGTCACTCGACATTATGCAGTCATTCTTTCATTATCCACAATGATATAACAGAACTACTGTTAGTGTGAGTGTCGACTGTCGACCAATCGCAAGTGTAAGAATAACAAAATAAATTTCTAAAAATATTGTTAATATTTTCTCTATATTGAATAAAATTCTTTCTACTACGGACTTTCTCACAAAAGATATACATAAATTGTGAATCCACTAGAGACATGGTAATATACAGGGTAATTTTTCATTGTGTCCAAATGATACATATGAAATGAAATAAATTTAAAATTACGTATACTTTGTATGTTATAAGTATCGTAAATTATTCTGAAAGTGAGTAAATTACTGTCACTGTTTCGAATTTCATTAATAAAACCAACATCGATGTGTTGTATTGACGCGTCATACACTGATGCCTATATGCCAAAAAAACTTATATGCTGTGTACAACTCACACGCACTCTACTACTACGCTTTTATTGTCTCATTCTATGTTTGTAGGGTAGTGCATACGTACCAATCATTATGTCCATAAGTATTATTTTTTAACTACCAAAATGTTAAAAAAATAAATAATTGTTTTTAATTTATTAACAGATCATGTTATAGATTCAGAACGTCTTTTAAAACTTTGGACACACTACGAAAAGACACCCTGTATATGTAACGGTGTCAAAC
>LQNK01002557.1:37896-53464 GCA_001586405.1 Phoebis sennae | reverse complement strand
TATGCTGATGTGATGACCTTTTAGGCATCAGGCTTAATTAGCCTGATGCCTAAAATACAATTCTTTCTTTGTTATGCCAAATAAAGATTTGTCGTTGTCTGTATTTGAAATTATGAATGAATGAGAAATGGGTTCTTGTGACGATCTTTAGTGAAATCCCGATAAAAGTAAATTCCGCATTAATTTTACTAAGAGAATGTATAAAAAAATATATTATGGATTTAAGTGTACCTTTTGCCGTTTGAAGCGAGGCGGACGTACAATGTATCCGTATCGGGAACCACCTTTTGTATAAATATTTGCTCTTCATCTTGTTCACCATACGGTCCTGAAAATTATCAAAGTTTATTTTTAAAAGCTGGCTTATAATTCAAAAGAATTGTATTCAGATAAGAAAATAAAAAAAAATGGGAAACATGTAGTAATGTATAGGATAATTTTACGAATTAATAAGTACTGTGGGCGCTTTCAACGCGAGTACCTTACAGCTAGCCTTAGGCGTGTTACTCACCGCGAGCGGATGTGATTATACTCGGTATATAGTGACCTACTGTACCCAGACACGTAGGGATATATTCATAAAACGCTGATCCGTTTCACGCACGAGCAGGTGAATTAAATGCATAGTCCACCAGCTCTATAGACACGCATTGATATATTCATACAGCAATCATCGTAAGCATGAGCCTGAGCGCTACCAACGCGAGAACTCTAGGCATGCAATTATGGCGTATCGTTCGCCATGACTTCACGTAGTAGCTTGCAGCATAGTGACCTATATTCAAGACACGTGGGGATATACTCATACCGCAGTCATCGTGAGCCTGAGCCTGAGCGCATGAACCTTGAAGGTGGCCTTAAGTATGAAATAATAAGTCACTATGCTCGCAGCATAGTGACTTAAATTATTACAGTTATCATGAGCCTGAGCAATTCCAAAGCGAGAATTGTGCAATTACGGCGTGTGTCGTTCGCCATGACTTCACGTGGTGAGCTCGCAGCATAGTGACCTATATTGTAGACACGTGGGGGATATACTCATACCGCATTCATTGTGCGCCTGAGCTGTGAGCGCCTCCAAGGCGAGCACTTTGAAGGCGGCCTTCGGCGTGGTACCGGGCTGCGTGGAGATCATGCCACAGAACCGCGTCGCCCGCGCACGTGCAGGAGGAATAAATGCATAGACCAGTAGAACCATGGACACGCTTTGATATACTCATATTGCAGTCATGGTGAGCCTGAGCCTGAACGCTTACAATGCGAGAACCTTGACTTCACGTGGTGAGCTCGCAGCATAGTGACCTATATTGTAGACACATATTCTCATACCGCATTCATTGTGCGCCTGAGCCGTGGGCGCCTCCAAGGCGAGCACTTTGAAGGCGGCCTTGGGCGTGGTGCCGGGCTGCGTGGAGATCATGCCGCGGAACCGCGCACGTGCAGGAGAAATAAATGCATAGTCCACGCATAGACACGCATTGATATACCATATACCCATATCGCAGTCATGGTGAGCCTGAGCCTGAGCGCTTCCAAAGCGAGAACCTTGACTTCACGTGGTGAGCTCGCAGCATAGTGACCTATATTGTAGACACGTGGGGATATCCTCATACCGCATTCATTGTGCGCCTGAGCCGTGGGCGCCTCCAAGGCGAGCACTTTGAAGGCGGCCTTGGGCGTGGTACCGGGCTGCGTGGAGATCATGCCGCGGAACCGCGTCACTCGCCATGAGCGCACGTGGTTGTACTCGCTGCATACTGAGATCAAGTAGTTCTCTGATAGGGACACCTGCCACAAAATTACATCTTTATGTATAAAAAGTGTTCAATTCAGGATTAGGATTGTATCATCATGATAATGTTTTTTTTAGTGCGGTTTTTGATATACCAGTTATAATTTTGTAAAAATAATAAAGGAGCAAAAAAAAATAATTAAAGTAATACTAAATGCGTGTGTGTGTTTTTGTGTCTGTGCGCGTGTGTATATTTGTAAGTGTGTAAATGTGTATATGTATTGAAGTAAGGATATATAGAAAAGAAAAAAATTACATTGAGGTTTATTGAACATATTATGTTCATTTTACGGGTCCTAGAAACAGCGCTCGTTAAAAGAGTAGACAAAGTTAATTCATGTTTAAAATATTAACTTAGTTTATTTTTATGTTAGATGTATATCAGTAGATGGAATCAAATAACCAAATTACCTTAGTCACAGGGCTCTGGTGCACAGTGAATGTCTGGAACAGCTGCGGCCCGTGGCCCACAGTCTCCGGGTGTTGCACGATAACACGCACCGATCCGTAGCGCGTGCCGTACGCTATTTCCAACCAGTTGCCGCATAAACCTACAATTTTATATTATTTATGTTATTTTTCTATATATATTAGATAATTCATAATTGTTACCACAAAAAAACAACAACATTAACGTTTTTATGGTATTGCAGGCAAGCGGGGCGTGCGGTTCAACTGATGTTGAGTGACTGACTGAGCGCAGACCATGAACATCTTCAACACCAAGGTGTCGCAGTTGCCTTGCGAGCTTGAAGGTAGGGGAGGGGATAAGGAGAGGACTAATGATAGGAAGTTGGGAGAGGAGCAAGAGAATTAAACCTACATATTGGAGACAACATTAATGAAGAAAGAGATTTTCTGAGTATCATGGAAACAGAAGTTATCATATGATTTCTATCACAATTATTTATAATAGATATTGAAATCCAAATTAAATTACATAAAAATAACTTACTTGTTTTAGGTGTAAGATAGACAGATATAGCAGTAATTGGCTCTTGGTTGGGATCTTTGTAGAGTTGTGTTACAAGCAAGTCATTATCTTTCATACGAAGTGGAAACTTCTGCATATCTGAAAAAACAGTTATGATCAAATAAAAATCTATTCATAATAACTTAACAAGGAAATTTAAATTTACTTAAAAAACCAGTGGCTCGCTCCGAGTTAGACTCGCGGTGTCTACACAAATATTATAAAGAGGAAAAGTTTGTTTGTTTGTTTGGTTGTAATGAATAGCCTCAAAATCTACTCAACTGATTTTAAAAATCTGATTTTAAATTCTTTCACCATTCGAAAGCAACATTGTCCACAAGGAACGTAGGATAATATATTTTATTTTTATTTTCTTTTGTGTAAAGTATTTGCCTACGAAACTTTATCGAGATAGGTTAAACGATATCGTCAACAGTAATCGTCGCTCAACTTTTTCTGAGACCTCACTTGGCTTGGTCAATAAATAATTTCCCTCTATTAACATTTTTATGAAAAAGTATCACTTAAAAAAGTGTTACATCACGGACAATATTACAAATGGTCCAAAATTTAATTTTCACTTAAGTAAATTTAAAAAGTGTGCATGTTTGAATATGATGGTCATAGATTGTTGTATTTACCAATATAATTAATGGCTCCAGTAGCAGTTCCCAGCAACAGGAATGACCCAGCAGTATCATACGTGGTTAAATGCGCTACGTCCTGTGTCTGCCAATGTTGGGTGCTCGTGTGCCAAACACCAGCTTTACTTCGGCTGCCAGCACCGCTCAGAGCAACTAGCTGAGGACCTACGAAGAGGAGGTGTTCTACTCGAACGCCGAGGTTGAATGTACCTGAAAAAATACCATATTGTAAGATTATAAAAAAATTAGTAATTTGAGAGATTTATTATTATTATTACATATCACAAGTATATTTTATTTATTATAACCATTTCTCTGAATAGGTAATTATTATAAAGGAGAGTCATATAGACAGTTACTTTCGCATTTATAATATTAGTATAGATAAAATTATTATATTTATTTTTATTTATATTCACAAAGTGTGAAGAGTATAAGTATAACATGTAAAAAAAATAGAAATTGGGGGTATTTAAAAAAATCATCAAATAATTAAATTCGCTCACCTATTAATGTCCTCCTCACAGGTTCCGTGTGTGTACAAAATGCCCAAAGTTTCACTAACGGACCACTTGAAACCCCAAGCATTACGTCACTTGCTGTATTATTACCTCCGGCCGTAGCCCCACCTGTCTTAGCATTGAGCGCTATGCGTTCTATGGTTGATTCTTGTACAGGAGATTGAAATACGACATACCAACCACAGGAGTCTGTTAATCTACAAGAAAAAAAATCACAAGTAATAATGAGCAATACTGAATTTCTAAATTACTGTATACACTAGCCAAATCCCGTTTTATTGTCATTCCCCTGGGAATTCTGGGATGAAAATATTGTATGTCCTTTATTAGGTTTCAAAGTACAAAATTTCAGCCAATTGAAGAAGAGACAGACATATTTCTAGGGAGAAATGAATAACATCATTCTACTTCACTAAAAATCACATTATATAAGTAAGGACATTGTCATTTTCTTAAATTCAAAACCTTACCTATATCCAATTACATGATGTGAGTAAGCTACAGCAATCCAGTTGTGATGTGCCTTAATTATTTGTACCTTCATATTTTCTGACCAAGTATCTGTAAAATCAGAATATTTTTAATAACTTAAAGATCTTATTTTACCTCACTCAAGTTAAAAGCTTTTGTATTTTAAACATACTTTCAGCTGCTTTTAGGCCTTTATGACATTCTGCATTTCCTAAAGATGCTGCCCTAGAATGGCCTCTACCACAGCGACTGTGAAAAAATAAAGAAGTAAGTATAGTTATAACAATAAAGTAATGAAACCTCATTCTTCCAGTATGTAATACTAATAATATATATCATTGAAATGCAGCAGTATAGGATTGAAAACTAGACTTATTCCATTGAGAACAAATTCGGAAAAGCAATATATATAAAAGTAGTAAAGTAAACTACATACAAGACATCTTCATAGTAAGAAATCTATATAAAATATTTTAGTATAGTACTAATCAAACCTCAACTGATCTTGTGAAGGAATCCGTCCAACTGTCCTCAAGTCCAGTGATGAATTTCTAGAATGTGTCCTGTTGGATGCCATATCCGAGGTTGATGCTGTAAGATTCTTCCTTGAGCCATTGTTGCCATTACGGCCAGAGTTTCCATTTGAAACCGGAGGATTCACTATATTATTAAATATATATTATATTGATAAGGATACAAACACAAATAATATTTGAATTTAAAGCTCTATAATAATTGTTATACAAACATTAACAAGAAGCAATCATTTTTTCTAATGTAAGTCTGTACACAGCTTTTTGTCACTGAGACTTATTTACTACAATATATATATTTAAAAACTACTTACATGGTGGTGGAAGGTATCCATAAAATAGAACATCACCACAAGAGGAATGGTTCATTTCATCACATAATGCCAGTCTTCTACTCAAAGGTGTAATACCAAAATAATCACATTCATGCCTTAATGCTCTTATATTGACATTATTTAAATCTATATCTCTTGTTCTTAAAAAATTAAGAATTAAACCAAATAGTTTTGGATCTCTATCAATAAATATAGCCCCCATTTCATCCCGCACTGTGGGAATACGACCACTGAGTAAGGCTGAGAAGAATGTATCTGGTACCCAAGTAAGAGTATGCCATGATGTTGCAAATCTAAAATTTTAATAACAGTGAAAATATAAAACCAGTAATAATTTTTTATTTATAAATTGTAATTTTAAGAATTAATTCAAAGCAGATAGATATAAAATAAGGTTTGGCTGTAAGTCTAAATACTGTTAAACCTAATTTCAAGTGAAAGTAATATTTTAATAGCACCAACACATTAGGTCATCTATCTAGTAAAATATTTAGATCGATTAAATAACGGTAGATTAATAATAAGAATACACTGCATAGCCGATTTGAAACGTTTTACTATTTTGTTATTAAATAATTACCTTGTGCCACCAATATTTAAATTAACTATTTCTTGATAATTAGTCATGAAGATTAATACAGAATTGTAATATTAATATACAAAAATTATCCGATGTATTGTGTAAAATTAATTTATTTCACTTATTTAATTCGTAAATATACACAATCAATAAATAATAATGTTCTTTTACTTTCACAAAGAAATTATTATGTCGTCAGAGTTCTGTCACGAATTATAAACAAAACAATGTCAATGTCATAATTACGTTTATAAATCAGAGTACTTAAATGAGGTACAAATTTCTTTCATATTTTCTATTTAGTTTTCGTTAATTATTTTAATTATTAAATAAGGAATCCAGTAACTCAATGTATTATGTAATTTTAATGACTTCGCAATGTTTTTGTAGCAACATACAAAAAATTTGGCGAACTAACTTACTTTTATTTTTTTATAGCTGGCAAGTATTTTTAAGAGAGACGTGTCAGTCAGTGAAAAGTCAATCAATTTCAATAGATTTGTATTGTTGGAATTCATGTATGAGAAACGATTTATCAAATAAAAATACTAGTTGGGAATTACTTATTTCGTCAAAATGCCCGCAGCTGCTGTGGCTAAGCCGGGCCATGGCCCTAATCAAGGCATATTCCATAATACAGCCGGCTTTAGCACGCTTATTACGGTTACAGTTTTGACCCTTGCTTGGTTGGCCGGCTTTGCATCCCGGCTTTTTGCAGTCATTCGATTTGAAAGTATTATCCATGAATTCGACCCATGGTAAGTTTTTGTTTTGATAATTTTAATACCAATCTTTCACTTCCGTCGTTTCTTGTACTGCAATGTTATGTCCATGTTTCAGGTTTAACTATAGATCTACTGCATATATGGTGCAGCATGGGTTTTATAATTTTTTGAATTGGTTCGATGAAAGAGCTTGGTATCCCTTGGGCCGAATTGTAGGTGGTACAGTGTATCCAGGCCTTATGATCACATCCGGAACAATTCACTGGATACTCCACACACTAAATATTCCTATTCATATTAGAGATATTTGTGTGTTTTTGGCCCCAGTGTTCAGGTATGTAATTGTAATGTAAATCTAAGTATTATACATCATACCAGAGTTTATCTTAGCCATTTCAGTTTGCTATCCTTATGTCTAAAAATAATCTGTTAGACTGAGCCAAAGTAAATATTTACATTATAAGAGCTTACTCTCTGGTATCTTAATAGTGGGTTGTCTTGTGTTTGAGTTTAGTAACATTCGGTGCAAAAATTGGAGTAATTTTTTTTCTGTCGAATTTTATATTTATTTTAAATACTGTTAAAAAATTCCAGTGGGCTTACCGCCATAGCTACATATTTGTTGACATCAGAATTATGGTCAAGAGGAGCTGGTCTCTTTGCCGCGTGCTTCATAGCAATAGTGCCAGGATACAGCAGCAGGTCTGTGGCAGGAAGTTATGATAACGAGGGAATTGCTATCTTTGCATTACAATTCACATACTACTTGTGGTTGAAGAGTGTGAAAAGCGGTTCAGTTTTCTGGTCAATATGTACAGCACTGTCCTACTTTTACATGGTGAGTTAATATTAGGACTTACAAAATGTAAAAAAAAAATTGTGAATTTTCATTCTCACATATAAAAATTCTAAAAAGAATTGATAATTTAATTTCCATATCTATTGTAAAGTTAATTAATTTGCATCTGAACAAGAATCAAAATCAGAAATAAAAAAATATTTATCTTATTATTTTTGTAGGTGTCAGCATGGGGTGGATATGTCTTCATCATAAATTTGATTCCCCTTCATGTGTTTGTGCTGCTCATCATGGGCAGATTCTCTCAAAGACTGTTTGTGAGTTACACAGTGTTCTACATCATAGGACTTCTATTCTCCATGCAAATCCCATTTGTGGGCTTCCAACCAATCAGGACAAGTGAACATATGGCTGCATCAGGTAAATATAAATTTTATTTTGAGATTATACTATCACATTTTCATCTATCAAAGATTGATGTAAACATAATTGGATTCCATGAATATATTTTTGTAATAATCAAATCAGGCTTGTCTCAATCTTACTACTAATACTGTTTATATCTTGTGTCTTATGCAATATGTGAAAGAAAATACATTTAAAACAAAACCAGTTTTTCTAATAAATAAATATGTTTTTAGGTGTATTTGCTCTGTTGATGGCTGTTGGAGCGTTGAAATATTTACACAGCTTGAATCCCAAAGGGGAATGGAAGCAGCTACTGATATTTGGTACCCTCATTGCTGCTGGTGCTGTGTTCCTGGTTGTTGTTTTGTTGACCTATATGGGAGTCATTGCTCCCTGGAGTGGACGGTAAGATTTTATTAAGCATATCAAAAAAACATAGTCGGAAATGTTATGTAGTCTCTAGAACTACTTATCCTTTTAAAATTTGTTGCAGACTAAAACTTAATGTTGTCAATTTTGACTTTTTCTGTTAAATTTAAATTTTATTCAGAAATTGTGAGGTTTTTCCACAACATTGACTGATAACAACACAAAATTGATAATTAAAATTCTACACTAAGAATAGAAAAAATATAATCACCTGTTTAAATTTGCTTACTTGCCTGTATTTTTGAAATAAATTACTCATGTGAAAGAGAATTACCATAATAATTATGTTTGCAAATGCTATTTGTTATTATAATCTGTATTTGTATGCACAATTTATGCAAATTTATTTTAAATGCATACTTTACATTACATACATAAATGCAAACACTACATATTGACATACTTAGCTATGGTAGATGCTGAAAGATAAAAATATAATTTACATAATATATGCATGATTCAGTCTTTAGAGAAATATTAGAAATTTAAAAAATAGGTGCATAACATTAAACATACTTAGTCCAACCTATGTATGTTATGCACCTATTTTTTTTATTATAAATATGCAGTAATAATTCTTCATTATAAAAACAGATTGTTGTTTTATCAATATTTCATACAGATTTTATTCCCTTTCCGTCCTTCTTTCCACCAGAAGTGTTTATGGCTTTCAGAAAAAATCTGCCATAAATAAAAAAAAATCCTAAATAGGAATAACTAAAAATATAGGTTAATATATTTTCAGATTCTACTCATTATGGGATACAGGATATGCAAAGATCCACATACCTATTATTGCCTCTGTATCAGAGCATCAGCCCACCACTTGGTCATCATTTTTCTTTGATCTTCATGTGCTGGTGTGCACATTCCCGGTGGGCTTGTGGTATTGCATCAAAAACATTAATGATGAAAGAGTCTTTGGTAAGTAACTGAGGTTTTTTAAATGGCAAATATGTATAAAGCTAAAATTAAAACTAAAAGAATGGAAATTGCTATTTGAAAAATTGAATATGTTATTATTTATAGATATTTTACCTATTTTTAGATGTCTTAACGTAAAGTTTCTTTCCAATACAAAAATTATATAACGAAACAGTGTGTGATACAATTATAATGAAATGCATTTTCACAAAACTATTTTTGTTAGTAATAGTTTAAAATATCAAGTAACAACTAAGTTTATTTATCGTCAATACTTACAAGCTTAATAATCAAATGTGTATTATTTTGTTATGCGATTTTCAGTGGCTCTGTATGCACTAAGTGCAGTATATTTCGCGGGAGTGATGGTGAGGTTGATGTTAACACTAACACCAGTAGTGTGTGTACTGGCCGGTATCGCCTTCTCCATTATACTGGATCTGGTATTGAGGGAAGATGATATGCCGTCATTGAACGCGGAGAATGAAGAGTCCAAGAACCTGTATGATAAGGTGTGTATGAAATGTTGACATGAATAATAAATCTCAATGATTAAAAGTGAAGTTGTTAATGAATACTCTCTTACTAATGTTTTATCATAGTTTAAATGATGAAAATGGGAATAGCTCAAATTGAATTACTAAACTGCATTTTGTTTCCTGTTTATCTTATTAGCAAAAGAAAGGGGAGATACCCAAATTAAGAGCGAAATATTTTAGTTGCCGATAAGAATGATATTGAAATTAAACTTTTATTAGTATGAAGCATACTTAATTGTACATTTGTATATTGGTAATATTAGCATTGTTACAGTCGTAAACCTTTAAGAATTGTGTTTGTGATCAAAATCATTCAATTTAACGATTTATGCCGTGTTTTATAGCGTACTTACATATGGCGTAACAAATTATTGTAGTACACGTCAAATTGATTAAGTTCCTGTTAACAATATGATGTAGGGTTTTCTTTTTAGTTATCTATGTATCTCTTTTATAGTTATCTATGTATACTTTTATCCTAATTTCCTATACTTATTTAGGGACTTGAGATCATATTGTCTAAAAATATTTTGTAAATAAATTAGTTGGATAATGCGAAAATACTTGTTAGCACTATTTGTCACTAATCGCTTAATTATAGTATCTGGATCTGTTTATTACTGTTTGCTAAAATGATTTTAATTTATAGGGGAAGTAATTAAATATTATTCTTGCTAAAAATAAATTAAAATACTGTAATACTAATAATATAGGCTATAATAATCTCTAATACTATTATTCTAATACAGGCTAGTAAAACAAAGAAGCGCATTCAGGAGCCCGCACAGGTGCAGGACCAGGGCTTGGGCTTGTACGCTCGGCCCGGAACTGTGATCGCGTTCATGATTCTGTTGATGCTGTTCTCTGTTCACTGCACGTGGGCCACTTCGAACGCGTACTCCAGTCCTAGTATCGTGCTCGCGAGTTATGGAAATGATGGGTATGTATTGTTTTCTTGCATTGAGTTCTTGTCTTCAAGGCCAAAATCAATACTATAAAGATTACCATGTACTTTGTTCATATAAACTAAAATTAGTTTTTTTTAGATCAAGAAGGATATTGGATGACTTCAGGGAAGCTTATGGTTGGTTGTCACAAAACACAGCTGAGGACGCTAGAATAATGTCTTGGTGGGATTATGGATATCAGGTAAACATTTTCAAAAACCACCACCACCTATGTACAACTTGATTTGATCGTGTCACACCCCGATACATACTAAGAATGAAGACTCAAACAAGTGTTAAATTTATGCATTTATTTATTTATTTATCTTTAAGGGTACACCAACAAAATGTTTACGAATAAGTACAATAAAAAATTACATTTGTTTCAGTTTCGCAAACATTTCAAATTACAGGCGTACACAGCTTGTTTAGAAACTAATATAAAGCAACCTATCTAAATTATATAACAATTGTATTTCTTGAACGATTAAAAATTTATTAGCTATACATTTTAAATTTTGATTATATATCTCTAAATAAAAAAAAGAAGCAGAACAGGTATATAATTTACCTACATTACATTGGTGTTCTTGTATCTGTTTTCAGATAGCGGGTATGGGCAACCGCACGACGCTAGTGGACAACAACACGTGGAACAACTCGCACATCGCGCTGGTGGGCAAGGCCATGGCCAGCAACGAGAGCGCCGCCTACCACATCATGACGCAGCTGGACGTGGACTACGTGCTGGTCATCTTCGGCGGCGCCATCGGCTACTCCGGCGACGACATCAACAAGTTCATATGGATGGTCAGGATCGCGGAGGGAGAGCATCCGAAGGATATTCATGTGAGTACCCTTTATAATATTATAGGCAATATTTTATGGTTTCATGTTTTAACAAGTTCTGTATGTCATATTTGTATGCAAGTGAAAATGTCACTTGTTAGAAGTCCTAAAAAAGAGTAAGTGCGTTCAGTATCTGGGCACATTGGTACCGATTGCGTCTGGAGCTAATAGTCGTTATGACTACCTGTGATTTGTTGTTAACTGACTAGTTCTATAATAATCGGCGAGTTGTGTAGAATCACAGTACATGTCTATTACATTCGACATAATTTTACATAGTCCCTCTATTAGTTTATAACAATATTTTATTCCGGTTTTTTTAATATTTTGATCTACATAACATATTATGTTGCTGGATTTTTGTATTACCATGAAACTTATAAGTTGTACCTAGTCAAGGGTACATTTAGTTTATTGTTAATTGTCAATGACATTATGCAAATATCACTTAACTAATGGAACTCTAAATTCATGTTATCTTTTAATTTTTTTTTCAGGAAGCTGATTACTTTACAGAGAGAGGGGAGTACAGGGTAGACTCGGAAGGTTCAAAGACAATGTTAAATTGCTTAATGTACAAGTTATCATATTATAGGTAAGGTCATTTCGATTTATATTTATGGATAATTAATTTCGATTTTGTCCATGTAATTTCGAGTTTGTTTTGGCCAAGCTTGCACCAGTGAAATTACCACCCCCCCAGTAGGAGATCGTCGTGAAACAGTATTTCACTGTGTTTCGTACTGTGAGCTGTTGCCCCGAGGCCTGTATCCCGTTCCTCTTCCATCCTGTTCTACTTCTCTCCCAATTTTCCATTATTAATTTTCTCCCTATTCCTTTTCCTCCCGCTTCCTTCGAGGCGGCCAGGCATCAGCGGCACTCTGATGTTGTAGATGTTCATGGGTCAGTCACTTAACATCAGGTGAAACGTATACTCCGCCGGCCTGCTCTTACATAGAAAAAAAATTCCACACTAACTTTGCTTTTAAAAATATGTGAGATTTGGGTCGGTGAGTGATTATGTTTGGTTTGTACAGATACGACTCGGGCGGCAGTCCGCCGGGCTACGACCGCACGCGCAACGCGCTGCCCGGCAACCGCGGCTTCAAGCTCACCTACCTCGAGGAGGCCTACACCACCGAGCACTGGCTCGTCAGGATATACAGGTGACGATGCGCACTTCAATGTGTTTTTATGACTTTGCTGACATTATAAACGAATTCTATCCTCATTATATAAAGCTGATAATTTGTTTGTTTGTCCTATTTGAAATAATCTTTTTATGTTAGGAAATAAGCAAGAATGGTTATACACTATATTGTGGCCTCATGATGATTTCATAATTTCTAAATAGCGATTTGCTGATAATTTGTTTGTTTGTCCTATTTGAAATAATCTTTTTATGTTAGAAAATAAGCAAGAATGGTTATACACTATATTGTGGCCTCATGATGATGTCATAATTTCTAAATAGCGATGATGATCTTTCTTCGCCACTTGGCATATATACCACTTCCAAACGTCAATCAACGGGGCCTAATGGCGGGCCAGTCCTGTGGTTCGGGCTGGTCCAGGATCCTCTCTTTGATGAAGAATAATACTATCCTCTACTAGTATAATCAATTTTAATTAGGAAAATTTATACGCATTTTGCATAGATCATAGAGTAGCATTCGTACGAACATGCATTCAGGCGTCACACTAAACGTAACAAAACCGCCATAATCAACTGAAAATTTCAAAAAATTGACATGTTTAAATGTTTATGATATTATTTGTATACCATTGAAGATACATGACAAAATGTTATACAATTTTAGAGTGAAGAAGCCGGACGAGTTCAACCGTCCTCGCCTCCCGATAGCCAAGAGGACGATATCCACCAACAATGCTATTTCCAAAAAGGTAACAATTCTTGTTTACTATCTTAAATACATACATTTATGTCTATACAAGCACCGACCCCCGGTTTCACCCACGTAACTTCTGATCCCGCGGCAACTCCGGGACTAAAAGTAACCTATGGTCTTCTAAACCCTTACCTATATGTATTCCAAGTTTCATTATAATCGGTTCAATACTTTCTGTGTTAAAGAGTACTAAACACATATACATACATACAGTCAAAACTTTCGCATTTATAATATTAGTAGGATTATGAATATCCCCCAATTTATCAGATGAGAAAATATTTGTTAATAACTTGTGTCACATCTTATATAGTTTTAAACCTTACCTTATTTGTCTAGTATTTATATTGTTATGTACGTTTACATACCATGCATAAATTTACACTTGAATATTTCAATGCTTATGTTAATAACAATATTGTCTTAGGCTCGGTCGCGGCAGTAGTAACGGGAGACGCCGTCGGTTTGTATGTCCTAATACGGAAGTGTTGTGTGTCCTAATACGGAGCTTTCTGATACGCACGTATTGTTGTCGTGGGAAAATGTTTCTTGTAAACTTTGTGTTAAGGCTTAAGTTACAAAACAGTCTGGAAACAGGGCAACAAAAAATCTAGTAGTCTATTCTCAAAGCATCGATTGTATTAATGTTGTAATCAATTAAACATGAACATTGACTTTTCTTAATTATTAACGCAATAGATTTATGTAATATATAGTGAGAAGATAGTACATAGAGAAATCTATCTTCGTTTTTTCATAACAAAACGTATTTGAATCATGTAGTGAATTACTTTCAATTGCAGCTTGCATACGAGGTAGGATCTATGGTATAGTACATCGATTTCACTTTCATTAAGGTTATAAAGTTATTTGTAAGGCAATAACATTTTACCAATTATTTTATACATAGTTCTTCACAATTTAATTTTTTACATTTCTTCTTTTAACGATATTTTTATATCTTCAGTTATAATGAAATAATTAAATGTTGCATGATTTGTGATTGTGTTTTTGTTCTATAATTCTTTCATTCAATCAACTTTAATATTTTTTCATATCAAATCGACTGGGTATTTTTGATGTTACGTTTGGACTGAATAAGCGCCAAATATCATCTATCTGTAGTTGTTTTGGAGAGCTTTGTGAAACGTATATAAAGGGTTTAAAGTTATCTTGTACAGTATGTTGAGATAAAACCATCTCAAAAGTAAAAAAAATAAAAAAAATAAAAATAAAAATACATTTATTACTTTAAGTTGCTATTACAAAATTCAGAAGCATTACAAAAAATCGTTTGGCACTTAAAGTATCCAATAGTAGCTTAACAATATTAGCAGTGGGCCCGCACTAGGCAATGCCTGTCACGCGGAACCCCAGTGCGATTGAACTTATAAACTATTGGCTACAGTACAAAACTATGGTTAAAATCAAAAAAGACTAAATTAGAGTTGTGATAAAAAGTACCAATAGAATTTCTAGTATCACTAGTAAATTTTAAGATGTAATCTGTGTTTATATATATCTTTGTCATGGATTTGTGTGTCCACTAGTAGCTAGTGGCTGCATTCTATATTTTACATTTTTACCATAGGCCATTAGCTTATACTCCAAACTAGTGAAGTTTCTTTCCCGTGTCGGACATTCATTATCTTCTAAATTCAGAGTAATATGGACGAATATAATGAGAATATCAATACCTATATGTTTCAACTTCACTTTATTCAGTCCAGATGTAGATACTGTATGAGATAACAATATTAAGGGTATTTATGTTTGTGTCACTATGTTTTGATTTTGCTTTTTCTCTACATTGTGTACTTCATAACATGTATATTAACTTTCAGACGTCTAAAAGAAGAAAAGGTCTTCTTAAAAACAAGCCGACGGTGGTGAAGGGCAAGAAGATGACGCGGTTGGAGTGACCTATAGCCTAAATCAGTTGTCAGTGGTAGGTGCAGCCGAGATACGTCATCCAACACCGGGGCAAGGGGTAGTTCACTCATATCAAATATTCCTAATAAACAACATTTCATTGGTTAAAAACCTATCATTTCGCCTATAATGTTATTGTTTGTCCCTTTCACACAAAACAGTTAGTACCCATTCCATTATATTCGTATTTCTATACATTACGATGTAAATTTAAAACAAACAAGGGTGATTTATTCTACGTAGAGAATTTTTAAACA
>LQNK01002557.1:17924-37218 GCA_001586405.1 Phoebis sennae | reverse complement strand
CCTATACAGTTATTGTTTGTTCCTTTCACACAAAACAGTGTTTGTATGAAGTTTGTTTGACAATAGGTAGTTATGACGTCATTAATGTTATTTCCTTCTCTGTCTAATTGGAAGTTTCTTATTTCTTAAGATATAAAAAAATATTTTATTTTCAATTTCTTTTAAAAAAGTTCTTTTAAAATAATAAAATTAAAATTGTCAACTACCCCATTGTCTTTTATACTAACATGCTTCGAATGGAACATTTTTCAGCTATATGATGCTGATGTTTTTTCTCATTAGGCGACATAGCAATATAATATGTTTGTATGTATATCTGAAATTAAAAAAAAAATTTTTGAATAATTTCTTTATGCATAAGTCGTTTACCCATTCCATTATATTCGTATTTCTATACATTACCATGTAAATTTCAAACAAACAAGGATGATTTATTCTACGTAGAGAATTTTTAAACGAACATATTTTTATATGAATACCGCGTTTAAAGTTTCTAATTCCCTTTTATAAAATACCTCATACAAATCTTACTCGTTATATTATGTTACCAAAGCGCAAGTAATCCGGCAATTCAACTGATAGATTTTAATACAAAGATGAACTGACAGGCAATGACCTAGTCTTGGAAGCATAATTTGACATAAATATATGTTTTGTTATTCTGCTTTTTGAATTAAACAACAATCAAGAAATTGTTCAATTTTACACAATTAATGAGTTAACGTTTGGCGGGCATCTTTACCACTGATAATATTTTAAACTTTGTGACTGACACCAACTATGTGTATTTAGTCCATTAGATATCGTGTTTCTTAAAATTTTAGGAATTGTTTTTGATTTTAATGAATTTTACTGTCGATTACATGGTCATTTATTACTATATTTGAAGTTTGTGTTAGTATTTACATCCTAATGTCGCATCGGACGCAGCGGCTATCATTTTCCTTGTGTAGAATGTCACACAAGGGCTTCCACTTATTCGCATCGCACGGAACGCATTTTCTATACAAATAATGAATCCGTTACGTACGATACCAAAAAGTAGACGCTTAGCATAAAGCTTCATTAATTTATTATTTATAATTATTTGCATTTCTATTCACTTTCCTACTATATTTTAATAAAAGCACAATCAAACTTTAGAAGCACAATTCTCATTGATCTGTGTTTAAAATGAAAACATTTGATGCTTAATACAAAAACTTAATCGACCATGTGATCGATATATTATTTATTGTTCAAAGAGTGTTAATGCAGGTTTGGAGAACCTGATTATTTCTTATATCATAGGATCGATTCGTTAGGTTTATGACTATGTATGTAGATATCCATTGATCTATGGATAAATAATTTTTTCGCGTCAATACTATAAGGGTTCTCCACGCCTGGTTTAGTGTGCGTGATTGCGATTTGCGACGTCCATTTGTAAATTAATTAAATAGTTTAATATTGTTCCAAAATGTTTTTCATTGTCATAACATTGCACCTTATTCGCCAATCATGTTTTAGTAGCCCAGTGCAAATTTTTTAGTTATGGTCGAGTCATGTAACATTTTCTATTTCAATTAATATATTAATAATTAACCGATGTATGTTATGGTATGTCGAGTAATGTTCGTGAAAACTCATTCCAAAGGTACTAATTATAATAATTTAAAAACTAGTATCCATATTTATATTCGTGGAAGATTTAATTGTTTCTTATAACAAAATACTTGTCAGCTTAAACAAAAATATACAAGTACTTATTTCAATTGTACGAAGTAAAAAATGTTTTAAATAGCTGTTAATTATTTAGTGCACTGGTCGATTTTGTTATTCTGTACTTAGTATATAGAGATATGTTTTGTTGAGCTGTGCAGTCAAATGAAGCCATGGATGATTACATGTTGTATTGTGGTGGACTTAGATACATGAAAATAGTTGAAGATACATATGTGACGTAGACGCGGTGCGGTAAAATTAGAACTTAAAGACCGAGTAGAAAGATTGTTCATGACCAACAATTAAACAAAACTAAAAAGAAGTAATGAACATTAAAATAAATATATGAAATATTCTATTCCTACACAACTTCCTCACTAAATGTAAAAAGTATATTTGATGTTTGAGTCGCAATCATTCGAGACCAGTGCACATTCGATGCAATGCATTTCATTCTTCATCACTCTCGCGTGTCTCTTGGTTAAGTTTCGATCCTCTCACACTAACTCGTATATAATTATGTTGTTTAATTTTATTGTTGCACAGCACTATATTGTTTTCATATTGTGACAGAGGTTTATAGTCTAGATAAGAAGCTATTGTACTTTACAATGTGTTCTGAATAAACAGCTGATGATGATGACCGATTTTTATTCACATATATCCTTTTCAAGTTAATGCATATTATGTATGGACGATGTCTGCTAATTCTTGCAGGCAAAAATTTATTGTGGTCGTCGAGTGTTGTAATAGTATCATTGTCATAAGCCTACTGAAATCCCTATTGATGTTTTGTAGCCTGATGCAGGTTCTGGATGTCTTATTGTATTATAATATTCTTAAACGAAACAGAGGGGAGAAAATAGGGCATGAAATAGAAAAACAAGATGACAAAACCTTCACCAAATATTTATTAATAAAGACAATCTAAAAGATCACGTAATAGTCATTGTCTTAAAAAATTAGTTACCCTAATAAATTTATCAATATATATGTAATAGTTTTTATTTAATTACTTATTGTTTCAAGGATATGCGAAGTTGTGAAGTCGCCCAGAGGGAGAGGGACAGGACTCGAGCTTAGTCGTTGTTCATTACAAATCATCACATTCAATATAACAATGAATCTAGAATTTATAATTAATACATTTACATCTTTCAATGATTATCTATAATGTTTAATCTAAATGCTCATATATTTAATGACCTAACATGTCTACGCGAAGAATTGTGCTAATCTAAAAGGATCTACAATTTTTTCATTTTCATTAGTAGTTCAAAGATTTGTAATTTACAGAACGTTCAAAATCACAACACAGAGTGTAATATCAAATTATCGTGCATTTGGCACGTTTCATTTACATTCTACTATTACACTAAACGTATTAAGTACGTATAATTTTAATACAGTGTCACCACGTAAATAAATTTGCGTTAGTACGTAATGCGACGTTTTGGAAATGTGTTGTACAATCTTTATGACGCATGGGGTCAATTTTAATATTTAAGTGGTGACACTGTATTCAGTGAAGGACATTCCTTCGTACAAATTTTCGATACAAAATTAGAAGAATATAATTCACTTAATTTTACAAAATATCATTACTATATATTGTAATATTATGAATGAGTATATTATGACACAAATATATAAAGTACATAAATATATACAATAACACACATTTGCTGCAACGAATAGGTTACAAAGCGGGGAAATAGATTTAGAATAGTGGAGAAGAATTAAACCTTAGAATTTAAATAAAACGTTTGATTTAAGATCCCTAAAGTTATTTAATTTTTATCTTTCATAAAGGTAAATTTTCACTTTTATGGTTAACGTAGTAAATTGACATGTAATTATTGTATCCTTATTATGTCGTCGATGTGTGTATATCTTTAATATTTCCTTAATATAAATTGCAAGACTTAGAGATATCAGTATAGTTTGTAGACATTAAGTATTAGTAGAACTAAGGCCGATCACGTCTGGATTCGTCGCTCTGAGCCAGCAGAGCGGCCGCAGAGCATGTAATAAATGCAATTTTACAGTGCTTTGTATTCTCTTTAATTAAAACAAAGAAAATAATAATAGTACAAAAATAAAATTGTAAGGCACTTCTATGTTAAAATTGAAATAAGATAGTTCACTCTATTTATCAATTGATCTTATAAATAATTTAATACTTATTTCAACATTTCTGCTACTATTTATTCGTTTAGGTTCTAATGAGTCTAAATGTCGCGATTTAATATTCTAAAAGAATAATTTTTGCTATAAGATATAAGTATTAAAATGATTTTCGGTGACAGCATGATCTATAAAGCTACACCCTGACTAGTACGATTTGGCACGTGGAATGGGATTAGCTTATCGGGGTTATATACCTACATGTAACGGGAAAGCGATACAACTAGGGACAGACTAAAATAATCAAAGCGAGAATTTGCTGCAGCATTCAGTCTTAATAGCTAAGAAATTTCTCTGGAGGGACTTGACCTTAATTATCGTAATGTGTAATTTTGTAGAAGAAGAGCTATCTCTGATACTTAAGATCTCAAATCGTATTTACAATACATACTTATGATTTGAATAATTTCGTTAGAAACAGGCTAGGTTATTAATTCAATTTAAAATTCGACCTAAAATTAATAATCTAATGCTTTGGCATTTCATAGACATTATATTTATTTGTCAGACTGTAAATAACAATAATCTAATTATAATAATCGTATGTGTTTTAATTTAATATCCATATTTTGTAGTAAACTTATATCACCGGCAGTTATCATGTTAGACGGAAAATTAAAAGATCCAACACAATATAGATAACTAGGTAACATAATATTATTTATTAATACTTTAAAACTAACGTATACCTATTAACAAGGGTATTTTATGAATTATATTAAATTAAATGTATCTACGTAGAAAAATTGGATTTTTTAGAATTGTTTGGCACGAGGGAATTTTAAATGAAAATTAGTAAACTAATAAATTATGTGAAATTGTCTATATTGTTAATATAGAACACAACCAAATAATCACTCAGTTAGTTTTGCAACATAGCAATTCAAATTCACCTTACAATTAATATTAATACAAAATAAGTAGATATTTAATAAATATAAATAGTTAAGTACTAAATTTACTTTGACTTAGCGTACACTGTGTTGGCAGAAAGTCAGATAGTCTAGCTATCGATGGAAGGAAGCTAAATGAACGGTAGGTATATCCTCAGCGATATCTGAGCTAATCCACTTTAATGGCCTCGTTAACACATCTACTTTAAAAATTCTACGTATCGTTTCCCAAATCCATAATACTGAGAGCGTTTTACGCTTTTGTTACAATAAATCTAAAATCGTAATGTCTCAACAACAAATTAAACTCAAACATACGAGAGTTAAATATAATATTATGTCTTTTAAAAGGAATACTGCCTCGAAATCGAATGAAAACGTCAAGTGCTTATATCGGAAGACGAAAAGTTTAATAAGAAAGTTCACAACCACGAAAGTTATTACATTGTGTTCAGTTTGGCAGCGATGAAATGAGTTTAGAATTGCGGGTGTACGGCGGAACACACCGACACAACACCGGCAGCTACTACTACGAGAGTCACTTAATGACAAACAATAACATACAAGTATCACAACACGTAGTACTTACACGCACATACATTATCTTACATCGATTCATCAAACATAATTTACATTCAAAAATGAGTACACATTAAGTTATACAATAAAGAATAAATAACAGGAACGAGACAATAAAATTACCAACGTAAAATATAGAACATTTGAGCATTTCATTAATATTTCTGTAAAAAAATATTATCCCTCCATTTTATTTATTTATTTTTTATATTATTTATAATATCGTTTCTGTGAATAACTAGAGATCGAAGAGTTACTTGGAGTTACATCGTCTCTCTCCGAAAATAGTGCCTTTGTTGTTTCGTCATATACAGTAGATAGGTATATATATCCATAAATTCGTTAAATTTTATATAACTCTTAAACGATGCCACACACGAGGTATGTATCGAATCAATTCGATATCGTGTTATTCTCAGATCGTTTGTAAATCTGTTCAATATTTGTCTAAAACTGCATCGATATGTGACTAGTTTTCGGTAGGTACGGACGCTGAATTGAATTCCGTTGTACGATTATCTATCTAAAAAAAAACGCAAAAATAACCTGCGCTTAAATTTGTCTAATAAAGCTAAACATAACAAAAATAATAAAAAAATAACAAAAATGAGCAAAACAAGCAAATGTAACAATGAGCTGGGCTCGCACTAAAACCAAGGTCGAATAGAAACGAGGTAGTGTAGTTACTACACGAGCTATCTCTTAATTCACACGCGCGTGTATTTATATTACACAGTATGATACATACAGCTCGTCCGCATCTGCATCTCTTTAACGACTACCAAATATTTACATCACACTTGCAGTCACGGTGAGTTCTGTCATATAAAAACTTTAGCAAGACACTATCTATATCTACACGTGTATACAAAATATTTTATATTACGGCTCTTCAGGCTTAGCGTTACAAGAATTTTGAGACAATCGATAATTTAACATGGGCGTTGTCGAAACTCCTAATGTCTAGCCGCTAAGAACTATTCGTTCACTTCTAAGTGTAATTAATCTATTTTGTAATTATTATAATAAATGCTTAGGCGATTCAGCATTTTTCAAAGGCCGAGAGGTTCGATTCAGCTGGAGTGTGGTGCGAGTGCACGCGAGCGCACACACGAGACGAGCACGTTAGAATAATTGTGATTAGTCGCGCTGAGGCAGAGTCGCGTGGGCGGAATGAGTGAGCAACGAATTATTGTGTAGGCGTTTTATTTTGGTATTCAGTAGTCGCTTGGGATCTGTCGTCAGATCGCTCGACCTTTTCATAAGGCTTTTCGAGTTTAGGCCGTTTCGGCTCGGCGTCGAGTGGCCGGTGCGACTTCATGTGTGCGCTACGACTTTTTACTTTGTTAAATACTCTGAAACATAACAGTATAAACATTTAGAAATAGCAACAAAAGAACGAAAAGCAACAAGTATAGAGAAAAAATAAAAAGCATAAAGCACTAAGCGATGTTAGTAAAGTATATAATTAAGATCTAATCATTATTCAATATCAAACGAATTTCGACCGATTTCCACGTCGATCTCTATCCTAGAGTGCAGTAAAATGAGAATAGATACTATACGACCGTTATTTAAAAACGTGATGGACTCTTTAAATCTATGCATTAATTCTATTTACAAGATTTGAGACTATTCGACATAGTGTGGTCCCTGGGACTTAATCATTAATCATCATCGGAGTAAAAAAGTATATTGAGTTTATTATTTAATATTCCTTATTTTAGAAGGTTCTGTTGTTCAGGTTCGTCACCGATCGACACATTCATACCGTAGACGGTTTCCCAAAGAGTTTTGCTATGTCAAATAGATTTACACTTTACTGTTTCAGCATCACAAACATAAGCTGTACGTTTAATTTTTATCATTAATTATAATAATAAAGCATAAAATTTAGTCCAACATGCAATTAACATCGATAACATTAAAACTCAGACATTTTACCTAAACACGTCTACCACTTTAAGTCGAATTCGCAATCGAATAACCAAAACACAAAATATCATCCATCGATTCTGTAAAATCTTATGAAATATAATCGCCCAATAACATCGAATACGCCGAATAACAACCTTCCGTCGTCGATGAATTAGTATTTCGATTCATGCACATTAGGCGAGACCTACTCTACACCTATCGCTCTGGTAAAAAATCTAATTCTATAATGAATATAGCCATTAAATTATTACATTATTTGTGGGTGAATCGACATCGCATAACGATAGCTACAGGTGGCGCGTCGTGGCGAGACTTACTTTCCACAAATCTTGCACGGATACTCCTCGGCGTCGAAGGCGGCGGGCGACGCGGCGGCCGGCGCGCCCGCGCCCTGCTGTCCTAACGAGCCCTGGATAAGTCGAGGTTACAACACTTTAATATCATTTATTTATTTTTATGGGGAATTCAATCGGCCAGCCTGAAGACAAAATGCAGTCCGGTGTTGGTAACGCTGCTTACTTGTGTCGGTTGCGAGTCACTCCAGCTCCGTAAGTATAGCGTCTTGTAGTCTTTCGTGACTTTCTTCCAGAAGTAGTAGAATTGCACGCATTGTTTCGAGTCTTTCGTTCTTATCTGTAAAGAAAAAAATCGAATAGCAGATGGTCGTTTTAAGGGGTCAGCGCCTAGGCAGCAAAACGGATATTAAAATGGATTCGCCACATTCCTCAAAGGGTGATCGAAGAGGTGCGACGTCTTCAAGTCGTGAACTGTGACTCACCAGGTTCGCGATCCTGTAGAAGTCTTTGTCGTAGTGCGCGAGGCCAGCGAGGAAGGCCTCCACCTCGGCGGGCGTCCAGCGCGGCTCGTGCGGCGCGGGCGCGGGCGGGCGCCACATGAGGCGCAGCGTGGCCGCGCGCACGTCGCCGCCGCACTCGCCCAGCGTCTGCAGCGCCGCCTCGCGGCTGTGCCCGCCCACCGGCATCGCCGCGCACATCGCCAACTCCATGAACATGCGCACTGTGCGATTGAAATGTAAGGATTTACGATCGAGATAAATAAATTTCATTATGTTTCTATTATGTTTTATCCATATCTATATTTAGACTGCAAGATATTCTTCTCGTTAAAATGATATTTTTATTTTAAATATTTACATCAGTACCTTCGTTATCATCTAAAGCATCATTAATGCCAGGATCCCACAGTAGCTGTTCAGGTACCCGATGGAGGTCGACGCGGTCGCTGCACAGTTCAGGTATGTCCGCTTGATGCTCCGCACCGATATTGATTTGTGGCTTTTGGTGATCTTCAAACTCAGCTAACACATCGACTTCTGCGTTAGATAAACCTGAAAGCATATTAACACAATCAACACGATTAATAATATATTCACATCTTACATCTATACAAATACTTAAAAATTAACATACCACTGATTAAATCCACATAAAGGCCCGGCCCATCTCTATCCGGTTGCAACATCGGTTGTGGTGTGTAGTGGCTGGTCACGCGACGCATGCGGGAGCGGTACGGGCCAGCCGGAGACGCCTTCCTTTTTCGTCGTTGGGGAGACGCTGGTATACTGTTGGGACTAAGGAAAACCGCCGGCACGGGATCCCGACCTTCCACACACACCTTGATAGAAAAATCAAGATAGTAAATACCGATTTAAGTCTTATATCAGAAACATACCATGTTATAAATTATAATACATATTTACGTACTTGAAGGGAATTATGATCTGATTGCCACTGTTGAAGTGACGTGGAAATCGGGGTCACTGAACGATTATGACGCCGCGTTGATCTCTGATGTGGAAAATCGCGCGGACTGCTTGATAAAAGAGGATCTTCAGAATTTAGCATCATACGTCGGGCAGTCGGTGAAGGTTGTAATGTGTAAGCATCCAAAGATCTACATTCTTCGGGTAATACTTCTTCGAGAGCTTCTTCGACCTGAAATATAATTAAAAACTTATTTCTGTTTACAGCATAATCATAATGTAATGTTAATGATACGATTAAATATTTTGTTACCTCTTCCTGACTAGACATGGTTGCAGTAAAAAATGCAGCCGTGAGTGGCGATGAAGGTCTCGGAACAGAATGAGCTGGCGATTGGGCATCCTGAGATGCAGGTGGCGTAGGATAAGCTAAACTAGGGGACGGTGTTGGATGCGTTGAATAACTTCCACTTGGAGAGGCTGCAGCATATGCTAAGCCGGGTGAATCACCATATGAAAGGCTCGGAGAACTGTCTGAATACCCTGGAATACCAGGTGACGCTATAGGGGGGCCACCATGACAAGCACCAAAGTCTGCCAACGATTCTGGTAATGGAGAATTTAGGACAGCAGCTAAACGGCGATTGGACGGGTAGGTGACGGGTGAGCGTTCGTGAATAGAGGCCGCCACAGTTGCATAATCCTCTAGAGACGCTAATTCTTCCAGTTGATCAGCCGTCGTAGCGAATTGGAAAGTATCTTCGTTGAGCGCGGGTGAAAAATATCCATCATCGGAATTAAATGACACTCCAAACAATTCGGGTCGAAAAGTGAAGTCTTGTTGTGGTGATGATTGACCTGGATCAGATGCAGATCTTTTTACAACCTAAAAAATAAATGGTTAGAATTTATACTGAGAAAATAGTACGTGGTTATCTTTTAATGCGATTTAGTTGCATACCTTCGAATTGCCTTTTTTCAAAAGTTCTATAAGAGTTGAGTCTTTGTGGGCAGAACTAACATTTGCTGTAACATTAGTCGCAAAAGTTACTACTGGGGGAGCTTTTGGTGAAACAAAATGTACCGATGTTGTAACAGGTAACGCTGGAGACGATGAGGAAGTCCGAATATTTGATAAGGGAGGTGGCGCCGGAGCGGCAAATGCGGTACGAGTTGGTGAATCTATTGTTGGCCCTGAAATATTAATTATTATTGAAATGTTGCAAACTACATATACATCATTCACAAAAGTAATAAAAAATATATCAATTACCTGATGATGGTGTAGTCGTTGTAGCCCCTCGACGACTGATTATCTTTTCTTCTATAAGAGCTCTAACAGATACTGAAGCAGTTTGTAGTGGAGGACCGGTAGATTCTTTTTTGTCTAACTTCTTATTGTCCGAATCCTGTATAATAGTTAAGAGATAAATCCTTAAGAAATTTAAACTCGTGTAAACAGGAGCGACATTGACATACCTTTTTAAAATATCCACCATGAAGTCGCATGTGTCCATTAAGAGCAGGAATATTTTTGAATTTACGGTGGCAAAGATTGCATTCGACAGGTTTCGCGTCACTGGTCCGAGCCCCGCTCCCGCTTGCGCTCGTCGCCCCGTTTGCCGATCCGCCAGTAGTAGCGCCACTCCCACATTTTGGACTTGCCTGCTGCGTCTGTAAAATTAACGATAACCTTAAAAAGATTTTCCAACTTATTACGCACTTTCTAATTTAGATATAAACTTTCAATCTCGAGCGGCTCGTTAATATTTAAGGATAATTAATGAATTCTGATGGACTTTCCTTAATCTTGGCTTAAACACGAAGGACCTGTACTGAAAATACTACAAGAACAAGAATAACTACAAGGTAAATATTTAAACAAAATGTTGTTGTATTTATTAGTATAATTTAGCACAAAGTGCAAGTTGTGCAGTGCAGTTATTCATTCACGTAGAATTTTAATTAGTTGCGGACGTCCGTCGCACCGCGGCAATGTCAAACTAGAATTTCCAGCACGCTGAATGTAATTTTAAAACTGGATGCAAACGCGTATGTCATGAAAGTTACTTAATTAGCTTATATCATGTAAGTAGATAACTATGCAATATAATAATATGGCTTTAAAGTATTGGAGAATCGTTTAAATAATTAAAAGTATCTAAATTGCAAAGAAATAATCCAAATTTGAAACTGTAATGAACTAACCCTAAACAAGCAGCAAATAATTTATCAGTTGTCACATTGCTACAAATAGCAGTGTCAGGTGAGTAATGGGTTTAGAGATATGTCTGTAAAGTGGGTCGGGGGTGTAATTTATTTGATTGGAAGTTTTTTAGCGTATGGTAGCCCTAACGCGCGCCATTAGGGCAGCTCGTTAGGTTAATGCGCGGTAGGTGCAGATGTTCGGCGGCGGCGCAGCGTTTTTGCCATATATCACACTTGTACCGTAGTTACGTCGTTCCTCGTACTGAATTTTCTGTACGCTCTTATTTTAGGTTCTATATTAACGTTCACAAGTTCCTTAAGTTCATGTTTCATTATTTTACTTTCAAGTTCGTTGCCGCATACTATAATTAAGTGACAAACAAAACTTTCACGTTACACTTTAAAGGGTCGTAAAAATGCGTACTATATGTTTATAATAGTTATACATACTAGCGCGACGTAACCTTAGTTTAGTAACAAGCATTGGATCTATTTTATTCGTTTAACTTGCTGCAAAACATAATTTTCAATAACTAATGTATAACTTAATCTAATAAAAAACTTACCCTTGGTTTAACGAATGTGGGTGTTTGAAATAGTTGCGTGATCCAATCCATTAGAGGCACTAGGTTACATTAACACAAATACGAGATAGAAACTAATAAGAAGAATTGATCGTTAATAATATTTTCTTATAAAATGAACTTTAATTTATCAAGCGGTCCAGGGTGTTGATCTAACGATTCACAAACATGAAATGATTGTACAATGTATGGGAATAATATCGAAGAGATGACCCCTCGATTTGATGTTTTGAACTCGCGAAATGTAAGATAAAATGACCAGTCCAGCAACAATGGCTGACGGGAATATATCGCCGGTGATTTGCATATGCATAATAATGTATTCACACTAGATGAGAAATCAAAGCGCGAATAAGATCTATTTGCTAAATAGAAATTAGCAGCAGCTGGTGTGCTAAAACGTGTGAAAGTTTTAATTCCAATAGGAGAATAAGAGGTCGTAAAAATAATAAGTATGATCTAGGGTTGTATAATTTATAATGCTTATTATATTTTTAAGCTTTTCATGTTTGTTGTGATTTAAATTATAAGAACAAAATACATTCAATGTTTGATGTTATACCATAGTAGGTACATGGTATATACAAGGAACTGCTTGTAGGTGCAAGAAACTGCAGTTCACATTTTTGTCTGTTTGGTATAAAATATATATTATCATATTGTGCTAACATGAAACATGAAATTTCCAAACTTAAACATTTAGACAATTCGTAGGACAAGTTATACTTAAGAAGTTGCAAGTATAAGTTTAAGTTGACACACCAGTAAGAACGTTCAATGTAGATTGAATACGTTTGCATAAGGTTTGTATTGTAATGGAATAGAAGTGTGGCGTACTAATGCGGACGTAGTTTGTCCAGATATAGGAATGACGCAGGGCATTACAATGGGTGAGCCACGTGGCTAGGTGAGGTCGCAGGCCGGGTTAGAGGTCAGGAATCAAACTATGTGGACCAGGACCACATTGACATGATTCTTTCATACTCGTACTTGTGAACATGTAAAATATTTTTCATTATAATATATATATTTGATTATTCATTATAAAACTACAATTTATTATTTTGCCCTTCGTGTTGATAAATTTTGATATCAACAAATTTCATCTTATTAATTAGTAGGATCACATATTTTAACTAACATTATTTAACATAAAAAACTATATGAAAAATAATAGCTTCATTATATCGTATGTCTATATTGTATCCTATTAAATATTTCAGAGCTAGTCTATATGTACAGCCTTGGTTGGTATTTTTATTGTATATCTATACCTTTATAGTCCTTGGAATTAATAGAATCACGCTAATCTTTATATAATTAGTCAATTAATGAGCTAAGTCCCACTTCAGACTCACATGAGCACTCATGTGAGTCTGAAGTGAGTGAGCGGATTATTTCATGACACACAAATTTATCATTATACTTAATATTTCAGTATTGGCAGAAAGAAACACCTAATAAATCTCAAAGATTTATGTTGCTCTTATTTATTTCCTAAGAAAAGGGGGGCAAATGTAAACAACGCTTCATAAATAGAAGTTAAAGCTAATCATCCATATTGCAGCAATAGGGTGAATATTGGTAGAGATTCAGCGGTAGTCACGTAAGCGGCAGAAAGCAGACGTCTTCAATTATGCATCGGGCCGTTTATCGGCGCGGAACGGCTCCTCGCGCCACCTGCGTCGTTGTCACCCTGCATTATTAATGGAGAGCTTGCGTGCGCTCGCTGGGGTGAGCATCGCGCTCCAATGACACATCATCGGAATAGGACGGACCAATCAAATAAAAATTCAGTTTATATTTGTATATTAAGCAGAACACCTACCTACGCTAAGTTCCAATTCCGATTGTCTATTACAGACAAGAAACCTTTATTAACTTAAAATTGTCTACTACAGACAAGCAGACTTAGAATATTTTTATATTTTTTGGCATTTAAATACATATCCTAATAATATTATTATTGCGAAAGTTTGTGAGGGTGTATATATGTATGTTCGTTACTCTAGATATACATTTAGGTAATGGTTCAGAATCACACCTCGGAGTTGCCACAGAATCAAGAGTTACGCGGGTGAAACCGCGGGGCGCGGCTAGTTATTGATGAAACCGCTGAGCTCTCGAAAATTATGAAATTTTGAAACGTAGTTATCGCCCAGCTAGGTCTGCAGTTCCAAGTCGGGGTACAAAGAAAAGGCATAATATAAGTTTACAGCTTGCCTCAAACACTTCCCAAAAACGATCCCAGCTCTCGGAATATAACGTTTATACAGCCATGGAAAGTTTCCTTCCTTGTTGTGAGGGGAAATATGGAACGTCAATAAAATATTCACGTCTTTCCGACAGTTGGAACGAATCAAATTGGAATCGTCTAACTTTTCGAGGACTTAAAAGGTGCGAAAAAGTTACACGCCACGGTGTTCCTTTTATAAAAATATTCATAAACAATTTTTAACAAGTTCCAAAGTACGCCGCTTCGAATCGATTTGCTAGGTTACAGCAGGCTCATTCAATGATGCTAAAAATGTAATGGTTTTCTTTGATTATAAAATAAAAATTTAATGTAAATTATGTGTTTTATATTTTTTTCTGAAATATTAATAAGCATCATGTAGTCAGACACCTACGTACATTTATGATCTCTCAGTGCACACGGAGTTTATGGTTTTTAATACTGTCGACTTGAAAATTTATCGTAAGCGCAAGACGGTGAATTTTATAGCCACAAATAAATTCTAATATTTTCGATGTGTTACAGCTTTAAGAAAGCGGCAAAATGCAATTTGTGGGCGTTGAGTAGAAATTGCAGACCACAGAGGCGGCCATTCCTGCTCAATCTACTCTTATTGAACGACCGCAGGTGTCGAGCTTTTACACCATTTTGTGTTTTTTGGTACATTTGCTGGGATGAAAAGGATTCTTTCAGGTTATTTTTTATTTTAACGCTTTTTATTCTAGATGAACAGCAATATCCGATGGTGACATTCTAAAATCACATTAATATAAGCGATATTCAAAAAGTATATTTTTAATTAAAGTCGTAATATAATTAAAAACTGGAAACCAGTGACCGCGTTGAAACAAAGTAATTATTTTGTAATTATGAACGCGAATTTGTCATTTACTACCCCGTAATGAAGTGGCATAAGCGGATTTATTTCGTTCAAAGGCATACCGCTGTCAATATGTTGTGAACATAACTGCGTCGGGTCGTTTGTAATTATGAACCTGTGTTGTGCCGTCCTTTATTGCTTCCTGCAGGTGACGGGGAATCGAGCCCGCGATCAAAGTGAGTGCTTTTAATAAAGCCCGCCGCTGTAGTTACACGGCCGTTTTATGTCGACCCCTCATCAGTCATTCATGACAACGATTTAACCAAGAAATTGTCTTGCAATACCATTCGGCCGGGTTCCGATATCATTGGCGTTGCCGTCGATAGCGGCTGAATGCTGATGTTATTAATAATGAATCACTAATTCACGCATGATTGCTCTTTCCTACGGTTCCGATGTAGCCTTAGTTAATGAATGAGTAATTTCTAATCAAAATTTTAACGAGATCGGATTACAGAACGCATACCTGCTGGTTTTGGTAACTTTGATTGTTACATAGGTGGTTTTAGAAAGCAAATACATTTTCAAACATCTACGCGTAAATTGAGATATGAATAATAAATAAAAAGTATTATTTTTTAAACAGAGACTGTAGAGACTAGAGAGTGAGTTTATAATAATAAATGCACTAAGTATATTAATTATTGAATATCTGCTGATCCCACAGTGTTCCATCAAGAGATTAATTCAATTAGAATTATTTCCTTTATGAACCTATTTATGGATGAAAATTAAAATTATTAGATTATTTAAAGTTTTAACATATTATGTACATAAAGATGTAACAGCAACGCTTTTAACTTACATTTAGAATTTAATAAGCGTATTAATGTTTATGTTTGATAATTTTGTAAAAAGAATCTATTGTTGCGTGTTAAGAGCGAATTGTTACATTTACGAATAATGATTTCTCACGGTACAATAAAATTGATAAATCCCACGAAACTACACATGGAATAATTAGAGTAGACCGGTAAGGTGGCAAGTCGCAAAACTAGTAATCCGGCCGTAAACAGGTGATAGAGGCGCGTTAGTGGTCGCGAATTGTCATCCCCGTGGCGAGGGATACATGAGATTTTATTGCACGAGGGAATATATTTGTATCCGTTTTTGTTTGATATAAGTTTTAGTGACTGAGACAAAACTACACATATACTTCTAAAGGAAATATTTTCTAATCAACCAATAAAATTAAAATCTTAATGAGATTCCAATAACAATACCAAACAATTATATTCATTTATATATCGCTCAGAATTTAAATAAGCAAAACTAAAACGCTGTTAAATCAAAGAGTAATTTTTATTTTTATAGTAATGTTTCAGTTTGTACAATCTTTGCATCATGAAGCATAAGCAGTTAATCACTTCTATCAGAATGCAGTGGCTAAATACAGTTCGGGTTTAGCCAACAAGTGAACCAAATAAAATTACGAATCAAATCTGTTACGATATCAGAGTCACGTCGCGATACGTGCGGGTATCTCTACCTATAGATACATAGTGAGTTTTTCAAATGGGCTTACAAAGTCCTCACATAAAATACAAAAATATGCGGCACAATGCTCTTTTTCATAAAAACATTTGAGTATCGGAAAGTAAAGTATTTAAAAAGACAGTACTTAAATAAATTTTAAAGGACCATTTTATAGTAAGTTGAATGGGTTCGAGTGCGTCATTTTTTATTAAGCGAAATATCTATATACATTTTCTTTCAGTAAAATGTGCCTGGTGACATCTTTTAGCATTTTTGATTGTCCTCATAGTTTCGGATCTGGCCCTAAAAGATCATTGAAATGACTGTATATAGTTCAATATAATTGTGCGGTTCGGAGGGTGCAGATGAATTATTAAGCGCACAAAGGATGAATGGATTCCACTGGATGTTTCGCCGTCCCGATCCGCGATGTATCACAATTAGCCGATTAGCATAAGAATTCGGGCCTAGCTCGCAATCTTCCCACGGATTACATTGTTTTCACCCTAAGTTCTGTTAAATTAATAATTCGCCACTGTTTGTGTACTGTACTCAAAGTTGATAGATAAAGAATAACGGTATGTACGTTTTTTGAATAAATTAATTCATTTTATTATTTAATAAAAACCTTAAATTGACTAAACATTTATTTTTTTAAGTAATAACGAGGTATTGTTTAAAATTAACATGCGTCACGATCATACATTTCAATAAATTTTCAAAAGGTATAACTTATTTCTTCCCAATACAATCTAATCGCTGTCCATGCTTAAGTGATTTTATTGATTATCACATACAAATACATCTTTATCTCTATGTAAATAAATGTGAGTGGTCAAGTCTACGGACTTCCGCTACGCCGTAGCACCGCGTAGGTGGACTCGTAGCCTTAAGTGAAATGTTACATACAAACGGATAAAACTGTCTGTTTATGATTTATTATAATTTATTCATACAAGCTTGAAGTGCTTCTTTGTGAAATAAAAATAAGGCTTAGTTCTATTTGTAGCCCTGAAAGGTTTAAATGGTATGTTTAACGTGGGCGGCGTGCTTACCTTGTAAATAAGTTGTTACTTAGCTGGGTGTAAGGAATGCTACCGTTGTGCTGTTTACTGTAATCACACACTGTGTGATTATAGTATCGTGTTAAAGTCAAACTCAAGGGAGTTGAGTAGGGATAAATAGCTAATTATTGAATAGACATTTTATTACATTCATCATTACATTTGCTAATGAATTCTTAAAACTGGTTGAAATATATTTGATAAGAAGTCAAAACTAGAAATAGCGTAATAAGGTTACTAAATACTAGCTGTGTCCTGCGGTTTTACCTGCGTATATCTCCGTTCCCATAGAATTTCTGGAATAAAAACTATCCTATGTCCATCCTCAAACAATCTCTACAAAACATACAAACATTCATATCAGTTGTACTAAACTTGGGTTGGTTTAGGTTAGACGTAAAGAAGAGACAGACATAGAGACAGAGTTACTTTCGCATTTATAATATTTAGTAAGGATTTGAATATTCATATCAAGGAGAACTATTCATCAATTTTTACCTGCGGAATCGGACTTGAAATGCAGCGCGGGTGGTGCCCTGTACTGTTCTTCGCTTGTATGTTTAATCAACTTAATATGAGGTGTCAGGAGTATGGGACTTACAAGCTTGGGGTACGGCGCGGGTGACGCAGGTGATGTGCTGCTTTCCGCTTGTGTTTTTAATAATAATAATATTAAAATCTTTTCTTGTATATTTTACCTGTACATTTAAAGCAACCACACAACTATTTATATATGCCTTGAGTGGGGGACTTACCGAGCTAGCAGACTTGGGCCTGGCTTTGGGCTTGGGGCGCGGCGCGGGCGCGGGCGGGGCCGGCGGCGTGCGCGGCGGCGTGCTGTCCCCGCTTGACGCACCACTGGACTTCTCTGATCCATTGCTAGTCTGTTAACAATTAACTTACAAATTAATATTAACTCGAATACACGTGTCCGTGATTCCAGGAAAACGGCCACAATGAAACTCTCGGATGAAGTCCTACATTGTTCAGGAGTGTCCGATCTACCTATTGCGCTAGACAATAGTAAGCGCGGTTGAATTACCAAACATAATGCTCTTTTGTTTATGTAAGTATGTTACACAGTATCATAAGCTGAGACTATAGCCTAAAATAGTAAGAATTTTTCTTTTTGAGTCTTAATATCTATTTTTTATAAACTTAAAATATTTTTTTTATTTCTCCTTCCATTTGATGACCAATAAAATAATAGTAGAACCTGCGATTATAATAAGTGCGTAAAATAAGAGTTAATATTTAGAAGTTAAATAATTAGAAATCAAACTTTCGCCTTGTTTAACTGTTAATTAAAATTTGGTTCACTTAAAAAGCACTTTAACGTTTTAAGCGTTCACCTATAAGAGGGTTATCGATCCCAACAATAAACAACCCGAAACGTTTTCTCTTATTAAAACTCAGTTAGAAATTGTTCCCGATTGTTGTCTGAACAGCTGTATTTTGTTGAAATTAAGGGAACACGACCGCTATTACTCGTGTTTTTTTGGTCGAAAACCTTTAATGGTAGCGTGAAATTAAAAGAGCACACGACCCGGATTCAGGCTAATTGGTTAATTAATAGGGACGTCCGGCTTTGAATTTTACATACGCTCTATTGGATAGCCGCCAGGTTCACTTGTACGGGCTGATCTGATTGAGCGCATGAGATATGCTCCACGAGCGCTCGATAATTTTAATGACGCTGATGGATCATTGAACATGCTTAGTGGAAAATATTTTATAGATGAATCTAGCTAAGATTTGATTGCATTCATTATTTTCATAACGTAATGGAAATTCTTGAAATTCCATACGAGTACCTACTGCA
>LQNK01002557.1:0-17762 GCA_001586405.1 Phoebis sennae | reverse complement strand
TAACAACTATGTTCATTTTGTAGTCTACGCGAGCGAAGCTGCGGGCAAAAGCTAGTTAATATAATAAAAGGAGAATAAATTGGAATAATAAATTCGGAAAATAATTTTTGGGCTCAATTTACACAAAAATGAACTTGTTCCATAGTTATAAAGAATAATTTATTGTCAGTATTTTTTTTTTCAATTAATAACTTATTCTGCATAAAACTTTTCTTGACTAATTGCAATCATTCGTTGTTAAATTTTATTTACTTTTCTTGAAACGTAATATTTAAATGGATTTAAAGTAAAAGTACTGGCAGTCTAGTTAATTATTTTAGTTTTGTTAAAAGTAAGGGATTAGTATTTTACCATACGGATACTTAATCTTATATAGCAAGTCATAGAAATAACGAATGAAAGGGAACTGTGTTTCTTAATATAATCGGAAAATCCCTGTTTTATGATATGATATAAAACGATCTTATTTTCAGATTTAATTTAAAATGTTGAGCATTCGCAGATGCAATAGAAAGGCAACTCACATCAGAGTGCAAGGCGGTGCGCGCGGGCGACGTGGGCGAGGCGACGCGCGTCGCATTCGCGTCACGTTCCGCGATCTCCGCGCTGCCGGCACTGCCCGTGCTGGCGGCTGAAACACGATGCCATGTGCAACTATTGTATTGAAATTAACTTGGACATGCTGTACTTGAAAATTTAGTTTTATATTGGAAGGGTATCAATGGAACAAACATTGAGAAACATTCAGCTTCAATTTCAAATACAGCCAAGTCTCAAAAATCTGAATTGTTGTCATTTAAATATAACATTCAAAGTTTAGTAAAATGTATAATAGCTGTAAGAATATTTTGAATCTAGTTTAAAATGTTAAACAACGTTATTGCTGTACCCAATGAAGGATGAATTATTTTGCGCATTTTGCACTAAATTAACAAAAACGACTTAAATAATAATAATTTTGACATAAGGCTACTGAGACTAAAAAATATTTTTCAAGTTTGTTTGTATCATACGCGCAACTGTTGCATAATGGATCGCATACATTATAAAATTGGGCTACAGAAATGGGCAAGTGAGCTATTTAGTGGGAATAAATTCTTACTTTTGTCTGGATGCGGCTGGTGGTGGTTCTCGGTGTGCCGCCGCAGCGAGCGCGCGTCGCAGTACGACTTGCCGCAGCCGTCCGCTTTGCATTCGTACGGCTTTTTGTTTCGATGTGTTAACATATGGCCGTTTCTGTATGAAATAATTATAACTAAATAAACTTCCGATGCAGACACTACATTATATGAGACTTTTCAGACCGCTTTTAGAACGTCAAAATAAATATATATAAAATATTTAGCTTATTACCTCTCATTCCGAGGTTTACCCATTTTTTATGCTAAAATAACTGGACTATTATCCCAGAATCCAGCATGAAATTACAATCAGTGAAACTGATATGAATTCTTTTTTATAGACTTACACCCTACCTCTCAAACATCGTGTTTAATTCGATTCATAATCACTTATCATGTGCCATTATCTAAGTCATTATAATTATTGGAAGTATTGTAAGATGACATAAATAAATAGCCGAGTAAATTTAAAGTGAAATCCATCTATCTTGTTCCAATAATCTTAGTTAAAGCAATCGCCAAGGGTGTATCGATATTCGATATAAGTTCAACACGCATGACTCGGCCAGATGGTAATGCAGGATGGTAAGATGTAGGTCAGCGGATAACACGGCCACTCGGAACAGCGTTATAAACATGATGACGTCATTAATATTCATGTGGGGTGCGAGCGATTAAGGGGACACCTTGTGCATCGAACATCGTGCTTACGGGCTCGCCGCGATGCGACTCAATTATTTTACATTATCAGTTCACCACACGTAAATAATTTATTTTAATTCGGTTTCAGTATTTGTAGAGCTTGTTATGAAGTAAAGAGAAAGGATATTAAAAGGATATTTAAGGAAACTCTTGAATTTCTAGTCTTATAGGACTACAACTTTTAAACTGTCAGTATACTATTTTAAACTTTTTTACATAAAACTGAAATAATATTTAACAATCAGTTAATTGTACGCTTAACAGACAGTAGGTCCTAATTATGCGTCGTCCCTCGGAAGCTGTAACGTGCCGGGTTGCTTCATGAATCCGGTCATCGTTCTAATTGTATGTGTATAGTGACTCATCAAAAATTACGACAGGCATTGTTATAATGAATATATAAAATCTGATCATTACAGTTTGTATAAATTATTTGAATGGGTAAGATATACTTTATAGCTGTAACCTATTTATTAGTTAAATAACATTATGTCTTGAAGTTTGCAATATAATCCTTATGTTATACATATATATACATTAATCGATTATCATTAAGTATATATAATTTCAGAGCACTTTTCCTCGCCCCGCATAAATGAATCACCCTGATATTGATGGCATGTCGATACTTACAAATGATCCTGCCTCTTGAACGCCTTCGCACAGGTGATGCACACATACTTGCGTTCATCGCTGTGCGTTAACTTGTGCTTCGCGAGAGCAGACGCGTTGCCGAAAACCTTATTGCATACCTGTCAATTAAGAATTTCGATTATTATATACTTTATTTTCTAGAGCACAAACGCATACCACAATCGAATAAAACTTGATTTCATAAGCCATACTTGTATACTAACAAACGCACACAATAATTAATTACTGACTCTACTTTCAATAAAATCCGACGTGTTTAACTTAACGTCCTAGATATACAGACGTCCATCAGTGGAAACCCCATTGTCTTAAAGATTCCTTGTCTCTCAAGAGAATTGTTTTGGGGGCGGATTACACCGTATTAATTAAAGACCCGAAGTCTTATAAGTACTAATTTCTCTAAGGATGCTTCTGAGGGTTAACTTCGGAAGGAAGGTAAAAATTGATTTATGACGTACTTTGCCTTGTTTTTCAGATTTTTAATAAAGTATTTTTGAGCCTGTTTGAATATTTGTTCATGAAATATTAGTTTAGAGATATTTTTCTATGGTATAGAACTTAACTTAATAATAAAATTTAAATGCTTCTCAATTCGAAAATCTAGTCTTAGAATTATTGCGCAACCGTGGAGTATCCGTGTACCTTTTCGGTAAATATGAATAAAATAGGTATTTCCCATGGGACGTTAGACCCAAAGCTGGGTCCCGTTACACATCCATCGAGCATAATAGACGTATAAAATGTGTTATAGCTTCCCGATACAGGATATGTTAGCTTATCACATGCTATATCAATATTTACGGCCCACGATATTATTTTATTGGGATATAAAGTTCCAAAGTCGCCCACCCATTTTCAATCTTTGAAATAGCTACATATTGACAAATAGAGGTTTTAAGCTTTCGAATATTTACTAAGTTTTTGATCTAGCTGAATTGAATAAAATACTTTTTCAAGGATTTTAAACGCGGTTTATTACGAGCGTGACCACGCTCGCTGTAAAGTGCTCGAAACGTCGGGTTAAATAATAATGTAAAATAACGTATAATAAACCGCGTTTAAAATCCTTTAAAAAGCATTTTATTTAAAATGGAAAGTACTCGCGTTAAAACAGACACAAGATTATACTATCTGAATTGAAATTTAAAAGTTTCTGTATCAATCAGTAGTTACGTTATATGATACTGATTAAAAATAAGTATATTAAGGCACTAACTTGTAATTTAATATTCGATATCTTATTCTTGACTTCGTTTAGTATTCGCAGTATATACGTTTAACTGATATAATATATAAGGTTCAGCTTATGCTAAGAAGTTATTACCATCCGAGTTAAGCTGACTCCCCACAGCAAAATTTTACGGAACACCGCTGAGTAAACGTATGCAAATGGAGACTTTATGTCTTCATCACTTTATACGAATTTCCGCAAGCGTGTGATCAAATAAAATATATCTGGCGGTTCACGTTTGCAGCAGACATTTTATAAAACGGTTGTATGACCTAATTCCTTAGTGGCCTACATCGTACAATTTTTGTAAAAATTAAATGCTGTCACATGTTACTCTTATTAATTTTTCTAACGTATTTTCCCATTTTCACTCGTGAAATAGGTTTAATTTTTAAGCATTTAATGTAAATACAAATGTATGTGATTTTTATAATGATTTTATTAAGGTGTACTTTGTTTTAAAGTTATTACTAGTTTACCCTATTCTATTTTCATAACACGATAAATAACCAATTTGTTATTGATATGGTTTATGGTACATAGCCGTTTCTCATTTTTACGTAATTTTCTGAGCACTTCGAATTTCTGGACATAAATAAAACAGGAATTGTATTGTTTTCGTTAACATTACCTGAGACACTGTCACAGCATGTTACAAATAAAATTTCAGGATTTTAGGATCACAAGATCCATTTTTCCTGTGTCACATTTCCAGTGAAAAATATGAGATGGCATAAAAGGATCATCGTCAGACAGCCGCACACTTACGTTAAAGCTACGAGACTAAGCATTCCGCACGCATCAAATTTTATTGATACTTTAATCTCTCACTATATTTTTCGGATACTTTATTTACCGAAAACAAAAGATAGTGTGCCAAGAGCAATACTAAGATGTGCGCTACGAAACCGATTAGAATTAATGAACACATTTTAAAATGTACATATTTGCTTAAAATTTGAACACACAGAATGGTATCAGCCAATCCTAAATTAAAAGACAACCAAAACAGCTCTGTAGTTGAGGATTACCATACGATGTTATCTGACAAAGTAATACAAAGAGGACAATGCAGAGTGCTAAAAACAAAAAACACGATGGGATTTACTGTATAGTAGATGCGGTCTCGCTGCACCGTGCTTAATCCATTATACAACCGTGTAATATCTCTTTAGGTAATTTGCAATGTTAATGTTATATCGAAGTGAGCTCCATTCAAGCCATGAAATGTTAAATTTTGAACACTTATTTAATGTTATTCTTACATTTTACTCAAAGAAAATTAATTGTGCCGCGTTGAATTAAATAATGAAAAGTAAAAGATATATTTTTTGTATATGAAATTGTTTACATAGATTTACTTTTTTTAAGAATTATAAGATGTAAAATGGGTAGATTAGACAGTTGCTACGAGGGACATTGCATACAGATATTTATCATTTTAATAGTTGACAATATATTGTGTACAGGTACTATATAAAGTGCTAAGTGTCTTATAAAACTATTAAAAAAGGTATTCGATTTATAAAGGAAACACATCCTTTATAAATCTAACGAGTAACTGCCTCTTAATGTAATCTTTCACTGTTTTCTCGTCTCTGTTTTTTCGATCACGGCGGCTTTGTTTTACCGTGAATTGAATTGAAAATGGGATGAGTACCGTTTGTTTATATATTCTTTTTTCTACAAGGAAACAAATATTTAGAAAAGTTTAGTCATTACGATGAATTTATTGGAAAATAAGTTCGTCATCTGCCCTTAACTTGTACTCTTATAAATTGAGTAAGTAGAAAAAAAACGTATATATATTTAAATCTTATCTTATCTATTATTATTATTATTATTATTATGAGGTTGTGAAAAGAAACTAGCCGCGCTCCGCGATTCAACCCACGTAACATCTTATCCCGTGGCAACCCCAGTATTAAAAGTAGCTTATATGTAAACCAAGTTTCATCATTATCAGTTCAGTAGCTTTTGCCTGAACGAGTAACAAAACTTTCGCATATAATTTTAGTAGGATTTATTACTCATTGTGTATTCGCTACATTCTGATGACCAAAGGCTCCCTGGTCAATTAGTAGTTGACAGTTGCATCTATATCCAACCTGCAATGAACAATTATAACGTTTCAGATAGATCAGTGACCACAATTAATTAATAAGCTCATTATCGGCCCCGTCATTGTATCCGACTATACCCTTGATGCGACAGGCTAATGAGAGCATTGAACATCCAATATCGACCCTGCCTTAGTTGCTACTCATGTTACTACACATCATTGTTAATTGGACATGATGTGATCTTATGGATGGCTCGAAGGATCGATACAATATTTATTAAACATCAAGGTATGATTTTATGAATAAATTTTCTTTTAGTGCCTCATATTTAAGAGCTGAGTAAATAAAGCAGGTTAAAGAAAGTAGTTTTCTGCCGAAAATAAAATAATATACGAAAAGAGTACGACTGAAGTAGTAATGCAGAGAATAGATTCGGGTGAACATAAAGTCGCAGACACATTTTGTCCAGGTCACTAGTTCTTGAAATAAGATGCTAATGTTTTCGAATAAAATATATAATTTATGATGTTTGTCTTTGATTTAATCATTTTTATACAAATTAGCTAATAAATACAAGGCTTTCTCTTATTTTTACACCTACATCATTATAGCAATTTACTACAATCTAGAAATTTCTTTTACTTATTTTTAATGTAAACAGCGTTTCGTGATATTACAATTTTGATATCTTGACGTGTTAACGTTAAATATAAGCATGATGTAATTTGAAACAAAACAACGAATAAAGTTTTTCATTGTTACATTCGCAGCGAGATAAAACCACGTATCTTATTTAGAGCAAACAATGAAGTTGGTAGTTGGCAATAATCGTCGGAATTTGGACGACGAAATGTTCTCTTATTTTTCCATTTGCAAAGTCCTGACGAGGCGCTATTTGTGTTTTTCTCCGGACTTTATTTTTGTTATTTCCACGGTTCTGCGTTGATTTAGGCAGATTCGCAACGATATGGAGGCGTGGACAATAACCTACCACTTGCTTTCTTTAGATACGATCTATATTATACGCTGTGCTGTATAACGTATCTGAAAGTTATAGCACATAAAGTCAGATGAGTGTTTAGATTTGTTACGCCAAATTTCATAGACAGTACTGTAGCACACTATTCAAAGCGAAACGGTTGTTAAGCAAACACAGTTTGAAACTGATACGTATACGCTCCATTATAAACTTCGTTGAAATACCTGGTGAAGTTTGGCTTAGTGGTAATTTTAGTGTTTTTAATGTTAAGATTTTAGACTATAATACAAAAGAAAAGTACTTTCTTTCTTAATTTCCGAGTCGTTTCTCTGATGTAAATCAAATGAAAAGTAATTAATTAATGTTATTTAACACGTATTGAATGTATTTAGACATATTTTAATAACTATGTATTTGAAAATAATTTATACAATGTATTTTATTGTGTAAAACCACAAAGTAACCATACTGTGACACAAGAGTTTCCATAAATACAACAGTGCTTCCTTCCTAAGCCCCTTTCTCCCACTGTGCTCTAATTTAGGACAGTATATTTGTTAATACAGTATTTAGTTCAGTTATTCATAGTACTTTAAAAAACATGTCAAGATACACTTTTGTATTATTGACTAATTTCTTGGATTGCTTATAGAATTTTCGTTGCGTATAAGTAACGTTAAAATAACTCAAAGCCATTTTGTAAGCCTCACTTAAGCACTCTGCTACGTTGTCATTTTTGCAGAATAATCCTCGTCATCCTCAAATTTACTTTAGGCGTCAGTCCAAAAGTATATTATTATTTATTTAACAGACGTCCATTCTCGTTGTTTAACTAACCGTAACACATTTCCTCTGCCCCTGTCATAAAACTGACCTTTTTCTCTTTTACGGTCACATGGACAATTGGGAAAATATAATGCGAATTTGTCAAGAAAATCCAACACCTCGTAGATTGGATCAAGTTTACCTTTTTTATAAAAACAACAACGTAGTAGAAAGACGGAGATTAGGTAGAGGCTCGAGTGTGCCCCGCAGAGCCGAGTGCGTGCGTCCGAGTTCCGAAGTGGGATAAACGCCGCACGAACGAAGCTTAATAATAAAACACCTCTCTACAAAAAGTTAGCGTACAAAATTCTCTTTGTCTTACACACTTGATTGTCTGCGTATTTATTTTATCCCTATTGATCGATTAGAGACTGCGTGCTTCTAATTTTCACGTCGTTATCTCCAAGTAAAATTACATTTATTTTACGACATTTATAATAATGATAGCGTGTGCAATAATAATTTGATAATTATAGACATTGTGAATTCTAGCATCAATTTCATAATTATATAGAAGTATATTCCGGCTTAAAATAACCATATAGACAGATTCAATAACACGAATCTGTTAATTTCACAGCGCTGTAACAATTGAACTAACTTGTGCTGTAACTACAGTAAATTTTAGTGTCAGCGAGACCGCAAGCGACCGTGGTGGGATTACCTGGAGTGGTTTGGCTGTCTGCCTAGCGCCTCTATTGGGGACAACTTTAATATGACCGGGCTTGTGATATTTCCAATTGTTATTGTTTGTGTAAAGGTCTTTCCCTGTCGCCATTATTAGTTTGCTAAATAAATGGCATGAGTTTAATAACAGAACTAACAACAGAACGTTAACACTGGATTTGAAATATGAATAATTTATTCAAAACAATAAATGAATTCTATTTCATAACTTTTTTATTCAGGAAATATTTTTATAATAATATTGTCAGGTTTTATTTTGATATACATAAAGGAGAAGTGCATGTAGAAAGCTTATCACGAGCTGGCAGGCGCCCAAGAGCCGAGGCTCAGGTCTGGCTTTGCGTTGGACCACGGCTCAAGTCCAGTTAACTTTATGCTATGAAATAATACATATTGTGTACTTTGTGGTTACCATGCTTATTGAATTATACGGAGAAAGCATTCAGCCTCTTAATAAACAAGCGACCATTTGTGCGAAAATAAAGAATTCAATTTGAATACTTGTAATGTCTGAAAAATGTTTTTATAACATTATGTTGTTTTTTTATACATGAGATCTTTTTCAATTCCAAGAAACCTCAAAAGAGTGAAACTTCTGAACAATAATAAAAGTCGTTTATTGAAGTGCTTAAAGCACTTGATACTATTATTTTTATTCCGAACAATATTGGCGGTAATAAACAACAAGTTGTAAAAACTCAAGTAATATTAAGGATTCGGAGAGCGTTTGGTCCCATTAGCTTTCCGATCACGAAGTGTCGAATTAAATAAGAATCTCATATAATTTGAACAGAAAAACGGGAGTTATCACATAATTTGATTTAGTGCTTGGTGGATTTGTTTGGAATCATAATTTTTTGTTAAAGTTGTTTCATTTATATTATTATGGACATTCGGAGGTTCATTTCATACCATATTTATTATGTATAATTAATATAATAATATGGATAATATACATTGTTTTTATATTGCAAATTCGGATATATTGAAGAACTATGATTAACGATATTTAGCTTTGAATTATTTTAAGTAGTTTTACCTCTCGAAATAGTTTTGAATTGTTTATGTTTAATTGGATTGAATTGAAAATATTAGTTTGGCGGGTTTTCGTAATTGCTTGATTAATTATTAGTATGAAAGCGAGATGGGGTTAAAATGAGATGAGGGTCGGCCAAGATCCACGAGCGACATCAATAAGCGTTAATTGGCAAGGACCATCAAGGCTATTAGCTAGACGAGCCAATTAGCGATATCAGTTCGAATCTCATCCGAATCCGTTTATATTCGTGGCTGATTATAATTTACTTATCATACCTATGGCTTTGAAAAGCTTCCGATGATATTGGTGCATTAGAAACATTACCTTAAACTATCTAGTTCCCAACGTTAACTATGATCTAATGCATATCGCACGTAAATTATGAAATGCAGGCACATTATATTTCAGATATATAGTTTCTTAGAATTGTGTTCAATAACTATGAATAATACTATTAACCGAAGGTAACATATGGATGATAATGCATATTATTCTGCATTTCTTGTACTATCGTCAAGATAACGGCGTGACAGTGGAATAAAATACAATATGGTTTCATTATTTACAATACGAGTATTAGCTGTGACGGGAAAGCGATCTCGCGGGGGCGATGTAGGCGCCTACAATATCTTACGGCACAATAGGGGTGTATGGGGACGCCATCCCTTCTGTGTTTACATCCGACTGACCTACATACCATTCCCAATTCGTTCTCAATCCATTTCACGTTCTAACCTTCGTTTAACATCTATTGTTTACGAATAATCGAAATAATAAAGCTTGTAATAATGTACCGACACAAATTAACGGCATGTGGGCTCATTGTTTGACAAAACATAAAATACGACACGATAATTAGAATCAGTAAAGGTGTAATTGTGTGGCGGTTAATGAAAACCCACGTTTATGAAATTATGGTTTCAAATTAATGTTTAATATATTATAATATCTCGTAATTAACGTTGTTTACAATAACAAATTCCTCTTATGTATCAAAAGACAAAACGCTATTAAGCTGGTTAGTTTTAACGATTTTTAAGATAATTAATAATTTAAGTTATTTTTGAACACTATCGCTTTGCACATTGTTAAGAAAACTTTTGAAATTGACTGTGATATCCATTTCAAATAAAAAAATAGTCCCCCGATAAACTTAATACTTTATAAAAAGGATGCAAACTTACTTGGACAACGTTAATTCGTGAAGTTTCGCGTGATAAGAGATAACAGAAGCAGATAGTAACGCCCTTACCTTAATAGGGCGTTTCCGCAATAGATTCCAATCTAAATAACGCTAACGACCTTTCTTAAACGTTTTTACTCCAATTGATAGCATTAATACAATCGTAAATATGTTTTTTACTTAAATATCACTGAGCTTATCTCGTTTTAAAAAATACAGCATAAAATTATTTAAAAACTTTTTCAAATTAAGAACATAATCGTAGCTACTTTTTTATAGAAAGCCGATATTATTTTCAGCCAAGCTTATGATTTTATTAGTGAAAAAAGGTTTTTTTATGAATTTAATTTTAAAATATTCGTAAATGCTGGGAATCATTAAAAAGTTGTTGTACTGTTTAAAAATACAATGAGTAATGTTTGCGTCCATAATTTATATCTACTCACGATATTAATAATTTTAAATGTTCCAGTTTCAACAACGTTTTTGTACAGTCGATATTATATTTGCTTATGTTGCTGGCTACCTTAGCGGATATTAAGAGTTAAGAGTACTAAATATAATATTAACTATATTCGTACTTTTTCTATCTTTTTTAATATAATCTAGATGGCATTATTTCAAATTATTATTTAAAAATTACGTACATCGTATTACATATATCTTAAGCACACGAAATATTTTATGTGTTAGTAATAAACGTTATAGGCCTGCCCAAACATCGATTATCGTGTATATAATATATAATCGACGTCGCAGTAACAAAGAAGACAAATAGAAGCAATCATCCCGGTCTATCGGTCGTTACGGAGCGGAAACTAACCGGAACCCAGACACGTCTATATGACGCTTCACGTTTACAAGACGGACCCAGAGACGTAGTCAAAGGAGGTATTAAGAAGAAATGCCACATAATATCTAAATAATATTTTCTGTTATTTAAAAATTTACATGTTTTTTTCTCACTATGCATAACGTAACGATGACTTTTTTTGGTATAAAAAGTTATTATTCAACAATGCCTAGAAGGTCCGTTTTTGTCTTCGAAAGCAGACAGACATCTGAATTCAGAGAGTGAAACTTTACAGTAGAACGCTCAAATACAAAAATAAAGTCCGAAAACTATTTCTGCCGAGCACATATTTAGTGGCTTCCCTTCAAAAAGGATCCTCTTGATCTTGTCAAGTACATAGTGTCCAATTGAAGTTCGACTACGGCCCTGGATGGACCCCTGCTGTTGTCTTCATTTTCCCCATATTGATTGTGCCGCCACGTCATAGAAATGTACGATTTTCATTAAAACATAATGGCCGCGGAAATTGATTTAACGTAGCAGGACAGCAATCGCACCTTAGTTACTGTAATTTTCAGTTGTTTACAAAAATATATTTTATATTACACAACGTAGAGGCGCATTTCCAGATATTTTAATAGGAACATAAACGCGATAACTTGATTGCAACGGTATACATACTTGACATTGCTGAGGTCCTTGTCGGTTTGGGGACGCAGGCTTGGGCCGGACCTTCCTCGTCAGCGGCCGGTCGATGCCGGTTAGTGCGACGGACACCGTCGTTATGCCGCCCGCGCTCAATGACGGGGTTTTGCAATCTGTGGTCAACAATTTTATACTCTATGAAATATTTCAGGAAGCGAGTTCAATAAAATTAAAAAAAGAAGCGACGGAAATTCAAATTACCCCGAGTTTCCGTCGATTCATTTTGTTATAAATATGCAACTATATTACACCAGTGTTCCTGTAACATTGTGTATTTATTTATTTATTTGCTTGAATATGAGTGGAACAGTGGTGACAAAGGTGGTAGACAATATGAAATTGCATTTGTATTAAGTTTCATATACATTTATAATATTTTAGATAATAAGAATACCAGTATATCTAATCGAATAGGTTTAGTTATTTTCAAGATATAAATTTGTTTGCACCATTTTCGAATACCATAAATATCTATTTGCAGTGCAGGTACTTCTACCTAATAAATTCCTAGCGATTTATTTAAGAGGCCACTTTTGTAGAAATGTTACCACCCTGCACTTTGTAGATAGTGAGTAATAAAATATCCACGAATGGTTGCAATTAGGAGAGAATTACTTTGTTATATTTACGTTGCCTTGTAGAGTGTAAACTAATATTTTTTTGAGAAAAGAGCAACTACTCGAGTTTCTTGCCGGTTCTTCTAGCCAGCCTACTGAATCGGTGGTAAATTAAAAATATTAATTATGTAAATGTAAATGATGTTCTAAAAGCACCTCAAAAGAGGCCAATTTGAAAAATAAACAATATCAAAATCAAAACGACTTTGATTTTGAGATAATTACACACATTTTTAAAGCTAGCAGTTAGCTAGCTAACATTCAGGAGTTTAACAAACTAGAATATATGTAATAACTAGTTAGTATTTTGAAGTGAAATATTATACAGACATACAACCATTCGTGGAATCCCTATGAGAGGGATTATTCCATACCTACAAAAACGTTTCAATCCTATACATATTTTACATAAAACTCTGACTAAAATATGTTATGAATTTAACGATAAAACTCAATTACAGACTGAGTAATTCCAATAATTAAATAGACTTTTAGAGTATGATAATACGTTTAATATATCATGAAACGCTATGAGGTTATCATATAAAAGTGACTGCACATTATTTAGGTGAGTACATTAGCGTTGGTGTACTATTACTTGTACAGTTCAAGCCACCGATTTGCATTTTCATCGCAGGCCGCGGTGCCAACTGATTACCCACAGCAAATGTATGTAAATTGTTACTCTCAGTGTAGATTGTACACTATTCGATTATATAGAAATGTATATGTTGATGTTGATGTGATAATGCATTATAATAATACAATATATAGGTTGTTTTAAATTCTTATGGAGTTTTGGATATTGGTAGGTTTCGTACAATACCTTACATTTATAAACTATAAGCTGCTGCTAACTATAAGTTTTATCCGTCCCGTGGGATTTATGGGATAAAAGCTATTTTATGCCCTTACTCGGGTACCAAAAAATCTCTGTACAAAATTTCATAAAAATCGGTTCAGTGGTTCAGGCGTGAAGAAGAGACAGACAGACAGAGTTACTTTCGAATTTATAATATTGGTTAGAAGTAAGGAAGGAAGTGTTGTTATTTCTGTAAAATGTGCAATTTGTTTTTTGGATTAAAAAAAAAAAATCTCAATAAAAATTTATTTCTAATGTATGTGATCTGAAAAGTTATTCAACTTTGATTTGATTCTTAATTCGTATTTTTAAATACTGGCTTTGTGCAGTGGCGCAGATCAGCCGTGGTTTGCCAGAAAGTGGGCCTTTGTCACCAAATGGAAGCCATTAGTCTGTTTATGTTTGCGTGAGCTAGCCATCTGTCTTGGCTGACCGATTCCCTCTAATGGAACGAGGGAAAAATGATGTCCCATCATTTACGCTTGGAATACAATTCGGAACAAATCTAGTTTTAAATAAGTAAGAGGATTGGAGGGATGCGAGTGTTCTATAATACGATCCATATAGAGATTTTATAAACGGCTTCAAAATGACGTGATGTTTTTTGAGATTTTACGTGCTGATTTTATTTTAAAAAATCATCTACTGACACGATATTGATATGATTTTTATAGGTTATATTTTATATTATTTAGCTATTCAAACTGTAAATTAAATTGAACTTTATAGTGTTTGCTTTAATACATCAAAGACACATCAGTTGGAGTGATTACTAAACATACGTATCTACCTATTCACTATTGAGATTCATTTGAGCACCGAAATTGTACATAGACGCTTTACCCATGAGACTTCCAAGATGCAGGACTAGCTCTAACTAGTTGTAATTGCACTTTCCTATATTATACATGAAGTGATAGCAATATATGCATATAGGTAAGTACTGAGATATAAATTTGTTGGTAGAGTCAGTTTTAGAGTGTTGAGTCGAGTATCAACTCTAAACGCCTAAAGCTTAAATATGGAAGTTGGCGAAAAAATAGAATTTCTAAAATCTTTGGACTTCTAATGTCTCTTCTTCATATTATTAAAGAAAATATAAAAACAAAACGAATATTCAATTCATTTTCACTTAGTCAAAACTAACATTGATTAAGTTTAGCACTACAAAAGTCATTTAAATTAGTTACATTCTGTTATTGGAATGATTAAAGCAGAATGCAGCTGTAACTGGAGAGCGTGCTTTCATTCATGTTCGAACTATTTCCATTTTATTACAGTAAATATTTCATCGAAAAATTCCAGCTGAATATTTAATTTCGTGCCCATATTTCATTCACTTTAGTTCGGAAACTTCGATTAACGAGCATAGATTAATTTGTTTACATTTATTTTGGCTTGATTAAAACCATTTGTATGTTTTCATATTTAATACCAACATTTTAAATATATTTGACATGGCTGAATACGCGTTTAATTACTGTGTGCACGTCATAACTTATTGATGTATAGACAAGTGGTATAAATGTTCACTTTCAATAAATTTATAATAAACACAGGTAGGTATATGTATGCTGTAACTTGATTATTCTGTCTATTAATCAAACATAAAATAGTTACTTATTCCGTTATTCGTTAAAATAAAATAAGAAGAACAAATAAGATTTTTCTTAAGATTACTCCAATATTTATATTGTATAAAATCGCGATTTATATATAAATAATATTATAAAAAACACATTCGACACCGGTCTTCTTTAGGAAGTCAGATTAAAAATTGTTTCCTCATATTCATATATCAGAGAATTTTTAGTCAACTATCTTTTATGATTTATAAAATAAAGTTCTCTACGACTATAAACTTTTGAAAGTGCTCGCATCGCACGATTTATGAATTTTGCAGTACTCGTGTACATTCATGTATATGAAACAGTCAAAGTTGGCATTTTATTGCAGACAGTATTAAGTTCCCTTCATTTATTTTATGAGTTGGTTGTTAAAGTTGTATGAGTAAATGAGAAGGCTCCTGAGGGGCCAAGTGGAGGCCCGAGTTCGGTACATGAATTACAGTTAACAATTCTCTATGTTTATTGCTCGAACTTTTTGTGCTCCTATGAATATTTTTTTATTAATTTTTAGATACTTACTTTCATATTTAGTCTAAGTCGTTTGAAGCGTTGGAAATGTACATACCTATATCATATATATGTCGCAGTAAGATAGAAAAAGCCGTAACATAATTATATCCCTAGGGATATAATTATATGCCGGAACATAGTTATACGAAAGCGATTCATTACTATCTTACTAGGAATATAGTTATAAAACGGTCCAAGTTCAGTGATATAGTTATATTACTAGATTAAGTTTAGTGAAATAGCTTTCGGAGTGTGCAGCGTTCCTGTAAAAAATCGAATATACAGTGTTCTGCTAAAAGATGTGCCTGTAAGAAGCATTCAGTGCTACTAAATTCTAGATGACATGATTCCGCTTCTTGTTTGAACAAAAATTTGAAATTACTAGCAAAGAAACAAACATTTTAACTTAATAAATATAAGAAATAAAGTTATCTCAAAACTGTTGATTAGTTTTAAAAGATTTTTAATATTTCATTATGTTTAATTGCATTGTTAATGTTTGAATTCCAAAACATGGTAATTTTAATTATAATTGAAATTACTTTAATACGTGTAATTACGTGTTAATGTCACAAAGTATTGTAACTAACTGCAGAATACATAAAGTAGATTTTTGAATGAAGATAAAACAAATTTATTATACCAATATTTATTTAATTCTATGGTAGATTTCTATTTCACTAAACGAAATCTAGTAATATAACTATATCACTGAACTTGGACCGTTTTATAACTATATTCCTAGTAAGATAGTAATGAATCGCTTTCGTATAACTATGTTCCGGCATATAATTATATCCCTAGGGATATAACTATGTTACGGCTTTTTCTATCTTACTGCGACATATACATACATACCAACAGGGTTCAACGATGATAATTTAAATTTGAAATGAAATTAACATTGACATAATATATGGACTCAACTCACTGAACGCAATACGCGATTGCTTTTCAATTACTCCATAATTTGTGCTGTATAATATTTAGTCTTATACATGATTCAGTACGCATATTCATATCACAAAAGCCAATATCGGCTTTGTATTCCACAAAACAAAACAATCATGACCGAAAATACCGAAGTGATTCAATTTCACACATCACAAGTTCAAATATACCAAACACTATTGGCGACGAGGCGCAAAAACGCTGCACGAAAATAGGCATTTATGATTCGTCATAAAATTGTCTCTGGGCCAAAATAGCAGACAAAGGTGTGGATAAAGGTAGAGATGGGAAAATTATTCATATTTGTGACCCAGGCGCGGGCGTGCGGATCGCGTACCGCGCCTGGGGCGATTTCGAGAAATCCTAGTTGTATTTTGTTTCTGATGAATATTACGGAATAATTGAAATAAACAAGTCCGTTTGTTGTTGAAACATAATAAACAATTTACGTCGTTTTCCGAGAATACCCATACATACTTTTTCAATATTGTCTTTTACCGACATGCCTTCGAGTTGATATATTTATTTTTAAAATATTTATTATCAATCATAATTATAATTATATATTTACAAATCATATTTAAGTTAACAATCGCAAAAAGTTGGCAAATAAGAAACTTTAATCTCGATACCTCAATTCACATATATAACTGCTACTCAGATTTTGCAGAATATGGTTAGAATTGGAACTATTGCGATTAAACCATAGCACGAAGAAAATGCGCAAATAAACAAAAGGCACAGAAAAAACTAGTCAAAGCTACTAATTTTACAAAAAATATAACATGATCCTGATTGTTTGAAGTTTTAATAGCATAGATAGGATAGACTCTCTCTATATTAATATATCAGTATTTAAGGCGGGGTGAGTCAGAAAAGCAGTATCTTTACTACGTTTTTTTCGTTCACAATGCACAGTTAAATTCTGAAAAAAATATATGTGATTCTTCAACATATAACCGAGTCATGACGGTGCTCCGAAACACGATTACGGTAACTTCGCTGCAGAGAAAAAAATCGCAAAGATAGGTCTAAAATAAAAGATTTTTGCATATAACTTTGGTAATATTTGATTAAGGGAAATAAAAAAATTACTAAAAAAAAACTTAAATAAATAGCAAGGGCGCTCGGTGAAAATATTAGAAACATATTATTTTATAAGGGTTAAATCAACAATAATCGGTTTTCTAGCAATACAACACGCGGTCGGCG
>LQNK01002555.1:52888-70888 GCA_001586405.1 Phoebis sennae | reverse complement strand
TTATATAATGGGCAAAATGTTTCTAATGTACATTCGAAGGAAGAAAAGTAATTGACATTAAGAGAGGGACTGTAAAAGACACCCAGCAAAATTTTTTTGTTACTTAATAGTACTTCTACTAACAGAAATTCAGCAGAGTCAGACGGTGGTGGCTGAGGAGATGAGCTAATGAGAGTATATGGAATATTGGATCTTATGTAAATAGCTACTCCTCCACCAACCCGTCCAGTGCGATCGTTTCTGATAAGATTGAATCCGGGAAGGGAAAAGCATTGAGAGGGAAGAGAAGGTTTAAGCCACGACTCAGAAACTAGTATAGCATGGATGAAGTTGGAATTGAATGATGCAAGCATAGATGAACATACTCGCAAACATCTATACTAATAATATTATAAAGCTGAAGAGTTTGTTTGTTTGTTTGTTTGAACGCGCTAATCTCAGAAACTACTGGTTCGAATTGAAAAATTCTTTTTGTGTTGATTAGACCATTTATCGAGGAAGGCTTAAGGCTATATAACATCACGCTGCAACTATAAGGAGCGAAGAAATAATGGAAAATGTGAAAAAAACGGGGAAAATTATAACATTATGCTACGGGAGCGAAGCCGCGCGATTCAGCTAGTAATATATAAAGTGACTAGACGCCAGGTGAACTTCGTATCATTTACCTTTTAATGTAAACCACATTTATCCTTACTTACAAGTTGGATCAACCTGCCCACGGTGTGCAAAATTTGGTTAAAATCGGTTAAGTATTTTAAAAGTCCATCGCGGACAAACACTGTGACACGTAATTTATTTACATTAAGATATAAAATTAGCATAAATATCGTTTTATTTATGGACCTTTGATAAATTTTAATTGTTTATGTTAATTTCACAATGTTCCTTTTTTCCATATTTTGTTGCTTCTTCATGAGTGCTGTGCACACTTTAAACGGTTTTATTATCCAGATATTGTTCTCCTTATAATGTTAATTATGTACATATTGATGATAAACCAATAGTGTGTCTATTTAATAAATAAAAAATAAATTGATTGATGGAGACGTGGTTGTGAAACAAAATTTTGGAAACCCCTACTAGGCGCTTTACTCTGGTAAAAAAAAGCCCCGACTTTTTTCGTAAGTCGGTTATAAACATACCTGCTCGAGACTTTCGGAAGAGGTGAGGTGACCGTTCTTAAGCGATTCTTTCAGTGTGTCCTCTTCGTCTGAGGGTACATCGTAGAATTCTTCGCTGTCGAATTCAATATCGGTACCTGGACATTATTTTCTAATTACTACCAGAAAAAAGATAAGTCAAACTTCATACAGACCTTTTTGATAAAAGAAAAAAAATGTTAATGAATTAATAAATGGGTATGTATTTAAGGTCATGGTTGGGCGACCATTTTTTTTGTGAAAAAAAAAATGCAAAACATGAAAAATGTTACATCTTTGTTTAAAAAATTATGCGTGCGCCTTTTGAAATATATTACGTGTATCCAGCGATATGATTCCAAAAACAGTTTGAAAGAATACCGACATTTTCCGTCTTGACACCAAAAACAGTAAAATTGTTTTTTTTTTTTTTTTATAACTGTAACATTAATAATTATATCTACGGAATATAGTACAACATTAAGAATCATATTTACTGTGAAGGTAGATGATAAAAAGTAGTGATGGCAAATGGTATAAAAGATTGGTGTCGCTATAGAATCGGTTCAGTATTGTACGTTAGCTTTAGGCTGTTACTATGCTCGAATAATGAACCAAAAGGTATAATACATTAAACCATGAGAAGGGAACAGTTTTATTTAGTGTCTAAAATAGCATCTCTGGACGTTGTAAAAGGAGTATTGGTAATATAATGTTGAATATCTCCAAGTTTTTACTGAACAAAAAATATTGTTTCTCAGCCTTTATTGCATCATCTTTCTGCAGGTACATTGTACTCAATACGCCACACAGCGGTTTGTTTGTGTGTGTGTGTGCAATCGAATGTTACCATTTACATATCTCAAAAACCACTGGTCCGATTTTAATGCGGTTTTCAGTGATTAGTTTTGATTGGATTTGTGAATGTTCTTAGATAGATTTTACGGTAACAAGGGGCGCTGTAGAAAATATTTGCTACCATTTATTTCCAAAACCACTGGTCACGAGACCAGTTTTTTTCTCTATTCACAAAAATTATTTTATCCCTTTTTCACTTTTTTATTTCTTACCGTCGTGTACTTTTTTTCAAAATTGTCATTTTTTAAACGAATTAATTAACATAATTGTATGATAAACGAACCTGCTAAAGAATGACAATCAGTGAAATATTCGGAATCAGTCGCATCTCCCGCTGGTGCCACCTCCCGTCGGACTCTCGCCTTCAATTTCGCTCTTCTCGCTTGTCTGAAATGTTACTAACTCCTGCCGTTTCAAAAGGACAATATGGCGACCTTTACCGTATTATAACGCTGAATATGTACACGAGTGAAATTTATTATTTATTTATTATTGAACTACTAGCAAAGGATCTATACATCTATACTAATATTATAAAGCTGAAGAGTTTGTTTGTTTGTTTGTTTGAACGCGCTAATCTCAGAAACTACTGGTCCGATTTGAAAAATTCTTTTAGTGTTAGATAGCCCATTTATCGGGGAAGGCTATAGGCTATATATCATCCCGATATTCCCACGGGAGCGAAGCCCTGGTGTGCAGCTAGTTACATATATTAACACGGTATAGTGCACTTTTAATTACAGGATGTTACAACATTTACAATTTATATACAACATACACCAAAAACCAAAAATTTATCGAAATTATTTGAAAAAAAATACCCAAATGGATAACCTTTTTTGGAAAGTTGGTTAAAGAACCTTCATTGAGAAAATGTTTTTAAAGAACAGTTAAATAATATCAAAACATGTTATTCGATAGCGCATGTTAAGTATAATGATAGTGGTGGGATAAACGTCGATTTAAAATATAACACAGGTCATGACATCTTTAACACAGGTCACTTTGTGACCTAGCTAAGATGAAACTTTAAACTTTAAATTATGAACTTCTAGTCTTAGATTGTGAGTATAAATAAATTTAAATTTACAAAAAGAGGAGTTATCCATAACCATATACCCTAGTACAAGCCATAAGCATATGTCAATGAAAAATTAAATTGGTATTTGATTTATTACAATATTTTTACATAAACTTTTTATCAATATAATATTGAGATGCAAATTTTTTTCCTCGTTTTTTATAGCAGATTATAAATTAAATCTATACTAATATTATAAAGAGGAAACCTTTGTATTTTTGTATTTCATAGGCTCAAAAACTACTGGACCAATCAAACTTTATTTTACCATTACTTAGAGGGATTCTTCTGAATCCGTATAGGCTATATTTTATATGAATTTTTAAATAATTTGAAATTTAACATTACCTAGCTGGCATGGCCTCCAATTGTTTGTCCCTTCTTTACGACAGGAGTCAAATAATAATATAAATAATGTTTATACAAGGTTGTTATGTATAGATAGTGCCACCCACGACGACGCGCCCCACCAATTTTTGAATTTGACATATTTTACTATGATCGCAATACTTTGTCCTGATTAGTCTATTTATTTTAGTGTGCGTGTGCACACATGGGTAACGAGTGTGTACCTATAGAACCTAACACAAGCAGAAGCTTGTATACATATACTGTCAACGATTGAGAAAAATAGTGTGGCGCGTCTTCGTGGATGAATTTATCTATATATCATGAGCTACACTAAATAAATAGTTAACTTTACTATAATAGTAAATGTATGAATATACTGACGGAAGGATATGAATAAGGGTACTACAGATATGTATTTACTACTTATATATATTATCAACATTCAATGTTGAATGTTTGTGTGACAATAATACCACTTCTGAATTGAAGAGATGAGCCGATATGTCCATCAAAGGCCGGCAAAGCACCTGTGACACTCCCGGTGTTTCAGGTGTTCATGGGTGGTGGTGATCACTTAACATCAGGTGACCCACATGCTCCTTTGCTTGCTCTGCCATAGAAAAAATGAAATTTGCTATACAGATAGGCTATTAACTGAATGTGATGATAGAATAATTTTACATTTCAGGTGTTCATGGGCGGTGATCACTTAACATCAGGTGACCCACATGCTCCTTTGCTTGCTCTGCCATAAAAAAATTAAATTTCATATACAGATAGGCTATTAGCTGGATATGATGATAGAATGCTTTTCTTGATCTATAGACATAAGATAATTTTGAATTATAGTCAAATCTTATGGAATAGGTGAATTGCAAAATGCTTATTCTTAGTTAATTTAAAGGAATGCCTTTTAAATTAAACCAAACAATATTTTGTAATAACATTGAATAGTTTGCATTAATAATTATTTTGTGAACATTGTTAGTTTTTATCTGGAATTTTTTATCCATGTATTCCAATGATATTATTATCCACAAAATAAGCATTGTTTGTTAATTAATTGCAAATTTACAAAGCATTAAAAGTAAACAAATAATAAAGCAAGCAAATGGGTGCATAGCAACATATCATTGTAATGTAGACTTACCATAGAGGTATTGAGACCTGTTTTCTATTATAATAGATTTTACAAATGTATTATTGTCCATTTCATTGGTGGGCTATTTCTATGTGCATAAAATAACCATTTTAAAGGAGACAAAACTAACTAAATGATTGAAACAACATTATTCTCGGAAGCCAACTGAATTTGATAGATCATCCATTGTATGACATATCTATCGGGCTTAATCTGTGTTAAATACAATGGTTACACATTGTTCTTAATCCATCTTAAATATAGTGGTACATAACAGTGAACATTATTCTAATAATATGTCTTACTTATTATTTAATCAACATATTTCAGCAAAGTGTACAATTATTAACTTTAGAAGGTACAGTAAACCATACAATCTGTATGACATAGAACATTTGTATGACATTGACTGACATAAATGTTTCCTGAGGTTTTTAATAACTACAATACCTTCTTCTACTTTGGTATCAATTTTGAATAATATCTCATGAGAAACAAAGTTTTTAAAAAAAATGTGAGAAGACTAGTATTCCAAAGCCCACCAATATAATGTTTACAGTACAATATTTTGTTATACATTGCGTTTCAAACATAGTAATTTAACAGTGTGTGTTATGGGAGTATGGAATAAAATTTCTTTCTTATTTTTTTGCAAACTCGTTATGACTATTTTATTAGATTATTTGTTACTGGAACAGTTACACACACAACAATTTCCAATTCTACTTACGTCTCTTTTTGTAATTCTCTCAGTGCTTCCAATTCAGCCCTCATATTTGACACTTGCTTGTCCAGCCTTGCTACTTCACTAACTGAAATATTTACATTAAAATTTATGTGTTATACAATACAATATACTTTATTTAACATAACTATTGTCAGACATAGAAAGTAAAGACATACAAAAATAATAACTAGCCCTGCCACATGGTTTCATCTGCATATCTTCTGATCCCATGGCAACTACAGTATTAAAAGTAGTCTATATGATATTCTGAACCTTTACCTATATGTATACCAAGTTTCACCATAATCACTTCAGTAGGTTTTGTGTTAAAGAGTAAGATATATATATATTCACAAACTTTCATATTTATAATATTAGTAGGATATATGAACCTTATTAATTTATTTAATTAAGAATATAATAATTTCCTAACCATTAACACTATTCATACAAGAAATTAAATTATTGACAAAATTAATATAGGAATAATATCACAATCCAGCTCGCAGAACTTTAGGCAATTCAATATAAAGACTGCCTTATCACAACTGTACCATCTCTTACAGGCAACACATTACTAGAAGAGGTAAGTGTTATTGTGACTAGTTATAGTGAATAATTTAAATATTTATATATGCATGACATAAATTTGCATGAAGTATTCTTTGTTACATGTAAATATACAGTTTGATGTACAAGCAAAAGGAAACAAACCCTCAAAATAAGTGCTTATTTTCTCCATCATCATTACTTTTGATAGAAGAGAAAAAAAATACTAATAAATTTAAACTTTGGAGTAACAGTTTGATAAAATAAATATTTCCTAATTATTGTTTTTGCTTCATACTGTCGCTAAAAATTAAGTAGCACTCACCTAACATAGCTCTTCTCTTCTCTGCATAAATTTGTTCGTACAAAAACATACCAGCAGCGCCAACGAGACCTACCACCGCCGCTCCTACCATCCACCGAGGAGTTAAATAACTATTCATAATAATTAATATTCAATTCAACACACACGGGTCTAAATTCCGCTAATATTATGCAACGTATGTGAAAATAACAATCGTAGTAACAATTTTACTGCAAAACCATAAAAACGTTATGCATATGACTCTTCACGCGGAAGCGAAAAACTATGATATTCCCGTTACGAAGGAACTACTATAGGCTTCAAAGTTTTGTTAAACTACATCCACTGCAGCACACTGAATAAGTATTTTATTGAGTTTCTTTAACTTTTTCAAAGTGAAATCGGTCTCATTTCTTCAAACAAAATATTTCATATGTCAAAAGTTCAAATTTCAAAAGTCAAAACTGTCAATGAAATCAAAGTCTATATTTTATGCTACAAGAACAGTCTTTCGACCAAAATCGCGCCTTGATGTTCAGTGGACATTTAAGAGAAATGTTTAAACTTAAATTTGAAATAAATAGAATCTGTGTCATTTAAATTATAATTTTCACGATCTTGTTATCATGTTTTTTATTTGCACAAGGCGTTACTATTACGATGTATCACTAATTACCGTTTAATTAATAATATAGCAATCACGACCATTTAACCATGTATATAAAACATTATCAAGGTATAAAAATATAATATTTTAGGGGGGTTGTGAATGCTCAGCTTTGTAGTTTAATCTATATTAAACAAGAAATAGTCTATAGTCTACTTCAAGCTTCTGACAATTTATTCATATCAAACTGTCAAAGTCATCGGTGTTAGTACAAACGCGTTGATCACAAATAATATTCAAAAAATAATAGTGTTTTATAATGTCCTAGTAATTATTATTAAGTAATTAATATTGTATAATTGAGTGTGCTAGTTCAATATGCTTGTGCACCAGTACGAAAATTTTCTAGTTCTTAGATGTTAAAAACTGTCGTATTCAAAACTTAGAAGTTAAATTGCTAATAATATACATAAAAATGAGTTCTACCGACAAAATTGAAGGACCAGCAAATTTTCCCGACAAAAAAGTTATTTTGTCGAGCGGAGATGGTCATAAAGATGAAACAATTGATGAAAAATCAAATAAACCGGTTTCACCTTCATCACCGACAATGAAAGTTATCGGTGATCAGCCCGGTAAGCCGACTGATGAAAATGATGATCGTGTGGAATTATGTGATGATAATAGTAAGTCGTCTGTGAGTAGTGATCATGAAAAACAATCACTTGAAGCAGACATATCACCAAAAATCACTGTAATTGGTGATAAAATAGTTGAATCCAGTGATAAAATAGGTGTTACTGAACAATTAGATGATGAAAATAGCAAGCTGTCTATGGGTAGTGATCAAGATGGTGATAAAAAGTCAATTGTACCAGCTCTAACAGCTGCTGGTGGTGATATAGCCACACAAAGTAATGAACCTAAAATAAGTGGTGTATCTGGTGTCGACATTAAAAAAATTAGTAGATTGGATGTTCTACAAGAACAATTATGTGATGATAAAAGTAAATCATCCACAAGCGATGAAGATATTATTTTAAAGTGGGATGAAGATGATGAAAAGTCTCAGGATATGAAGGAAACCTCTTCCAATCCAGCGGAAATAGACGAAAATGAACTATTAAAAAGCATTGACAATGAAATTACAGAATTGAGCAGAAATGAAGAATTACTTACTTCAGCAAAAGATAAGCACAGTTTAAAAGATCCAAATGCCATGTTAGAAATACCCACTCAAGAAATTATTGAGTTCAGTGATGATGAAGAAATGGCAGCAAGTTGGAAAATGTTACCCGATGATGATGACCTGGATGAAAGTATCCTTGAAAAAGATGATGACATTGCAACTGATGATGCCGATGCAAAAGATTTAACTAAAGAAGTTAAAGAAACTGCAGTGAACGAGATAGCTGAAAGTGTTCAAGATATAAAAACAGAATTAAAAGAAAGTGAATCTATTACAAATAAGAACGACAACAGAGCCAATTTAGGTGAATTAGTATTAGAATCTTTAAATAATGAAGAGGAACAGCTTGATAAAGAACCAATTAACATGATTTCTGTTACCTTAGACTCGGAAACAGAGGATGTAATTGAATTGGACGATGGTATTGAAGATGAGAGAGTCCCCTCACCTAAAACGGATGCGGCACCTACACCAGAAGACAAAGTAATTTCTGAAGAAGAGGAACTAAGGAATGCTATATGTGGAATTGAAATGTCTTTGAAATCTGATAATCGTTTAGATGAAATAATTGATGAAATAAAACCGACGCAAGAAATTGTTCAAGATGTTGATGAAGATGATATAGAAAAAATACTTTCAGAGCCAGAAGATATTGTTCATACAAAACAATATGATATGGAAGAAAGTAAAGTAGTTAAGGAATTAGATGAAGAATTAGTTAGTGAAAAACAAAATAATTTGGAAGAAGCAGACAGTGAAATGATTGATTTGTCTGATAATGAAGAAGGTATTAATAAAAATGATATGTCAATAGAAATGAAGGAAAAAGAAGAAACAATAGTAGACATAGCTGATAAGGATATGGATGTTGAAGTATTAGAAAATCAAAATGTAAATCTACCAATTGAAGAACAAGATAACATTTCTAATGTATCATTAAGTAAAGAAAATAACACTGATATTGTAGAAAAAAATAATGAGAATGAACATGAAGCTTCATTAGTCTCATCAAATGCTACAAAAGATTCAAATGTAGTAATAAATGATACAGAGGCAACTGAGAAAGATTCTAAACCTTCAAATGTAGATGAATGCTTACCGTCAACTTCTAAAGATGAACTCATTAATAAAGAAAATTTTGAAATAGGTCAAGAATCCTCAAACCAATGTATTTCTGAAGATTGTTTACCATCTACTTCAAAAGGTGATCAAAATGTAACAGTAGAAATACAGCATACTTCTGATAGTCTTGGACTACTTAATGAGTCAAGGAATGATGCTTCAACTTCTAAGGATCCAATTGATAAAGAAAAGAAAGATACAGACCAAAAATCTTCAAGCCAATGTATTGTAGACGATTGTGTACCATCCACTTCAAAAGATCAAAATGTTCCATCAGAATTGGAATTAAACAAAAATGTATTGGAAGTTGATTGTATGCAAGATAACGTACAGGATACGTCCGACAGTCTTGGGTTACTTGCTGAGTCGTCGAGGATGATGGACGATTATGAAGATGGCGAGGATGACGAGGATGGGGATGATGAAGATGATTTTGATAATGATGATGGTAAGTTTCTTTAATTTATAATTTTTTAAGCTAGGTATGTTTTTAATTTGTCTCTATAATTTGCATTTAAAATAAAATGCATGCTGTATCAATCTATAATTGTTTGATACATTTAACAAGAAGTTTACCATTTATCTAGGTTTCGATATAAGTATTAATATACTCAAACATTGGTTAGTCAATAAATAAAATATTCATTTGAATGTTAAGAATTTAATAGGTTGAATTTATTATGTTTATACTCTTATTAAAATATTTATTTTTACTTTATAAAAAAAATATTATTAAAATTATGCCCAATATTAAAATTCAACGCTCCAATTATAAAACATGAATAAGTGGCCATAAAAACTATAGGTACAAAACAATATCTGCACAAGATTTCATTCAAATCAGTTCAGTGGTTTAGGTGAGAAGAATAGACGGACAAACAGAGTTAATTTCGCATTTTCAATATTATTTAGGATAAGGAATTAATTGAATCTACTATAAATTACAGAAAGCAGCAACCAAATGATAGCGGAACATTCAGAAGATTCCAATACTCGTACTGAAGGTGAAACACAAAAAGATACTCAGGTAGATAAGGAAGATAAGCCCCAAGAAGTATGTGAAATAAGTAAAGATACAGAAGAATCGGAAAAGGTAAGTTTCTTATGATAAAGTATTATTAATTATGTTGAGTAGCGGTGGTGCCGTAATAAAAATCTTCACCAGTTAATGTATATATTTATTTTTCTTTACAATTTTTATTGTACAAGAGTCGGACACTGCTAGAACTTTGTGGTGAGGAATAATGTGGAAACACGAACATATACAAACGGCTTGCTCAGCGTATTTGTATATGTGTGTCCCTACAATTATTATTCCTATTTTTCAACAGATTTAATTTAAAAGACAAGAAGTTATGGATTAGTAGTATAATGTTATATATAGCATCTATCATCTATCATATAGCATATGTTTATCAGGGATAATGTAGCATTTAAAGAGCAAAAGAATTTTTCAAATTGGTCCAGTAGTTTTGGAGCCTGTTCAATTCAAACAAAGAATCAAGAACAATAGTGAAAGAATTTTGGAAACTGGTCCATTAGTTTTTACAAAAACACAAATGTTTTCTCTTTATAATATTAATTAGATTTGAGTTGATTCTATCCTTAAATTTATTCAATTTAAATGAAAATATTTTAACTTATTTCTGGCCTTGATTCTGTAGTTAAGTCAAAGATTTTTTTAATATATGGGAAAGTTATAATAATTCTATTTTCACATTCATTCAAATATAATAATAATTTAATTTACAGATACAAGAAGTTATTCAAAATGATGAATCCGACAAAGATAAAGCTATTGAAGGCACTGAAATGGTAAATAGATTTTTTTAAAGAAATAAAAAATTATTTATCTTAAAAAAATATGGCTACATAATATGTAGAGATTAAAAATTAGTATCTTTATTTATTCATTTATTATTATACAATTTCATTATCAAACAATTAGTATGTATGTCCATAGTACAAGCTTTGCTTATTTTGGGACTAGATGGCGTTGTAAAATGTCACTTGAGTGTTTATTTTTATATCTTTTCCAGGTTGAATCAGTACAAGAAGCAACTGATATTGAGACGTTTAAACTCTCCGATACAGATACGGATGATGGTGAAAATAAAGCAAGAACAAGTAAGACATATTACAAATTAAAAGCTTTGGAGCAAATTTAAAATTATTTTTTAAATTTATTCCTATTTGGCGTTTATAAACATAGATTTAATGGTATGTGAGGATAAGTTACACTTTGCATGGTTAATCAATTGATGGGTTACCGTTTAGTGGCATTTGCAGTTGTCTTCATTTTGTACTTTTATGATACTTGCGTTATATGAAATACACAATCCTACTAATATTATACATGTAAAAGTTGGGATCTTTGTGTGTCAATCAAGCAATTACTAAACAGATTTTGATTAAATTTCGTATACAGATAGTTTATTGTCTGGATTAGATTACAGAATAATTTACACTATAGATCCCGAATTTACCCCAAACGCTAGTACAAAATCATACAGTAAAACTTTACAAAATAATTTTCATCTAAATATTTACTTTATTTCTTTTAATTTTTCGTTACATTTAAACCTTTCAGAAACTAAAATTGAGGAAAATACAAATAAGAATGATACAGATACAAATGTTGTTGATTTAGAAGAAAGTTCCTCTGAAGAAGGTGAGATTTTAAATCCATTATATAACATATTTGTGAGAAATAAATGCATCCAAACTCATAAATATTTTTTTAAATACAGACCGTTCTTTACGATTCCAACCTTTAATGGTTATTTTATGTAATAATTAAATATAAATATATAAACAAACTTTGTAGAGCTCTAATTTTCTGTAGAATTTACAAAAAAAAATTATGTATTGTACCACCCCAGTTTCCCCAATACAAGCTTTATTTAGTTTGTGACTAGATAATTGAAACATCTGTGACTATTATTTTATTTAACCTAGTAACAATTAATTTATATCCTTTCAGATGATAAACCTCAAAAGAATATAGATTCTTCTGAACCCAAAACATCAGATCAGCCAACTGAGATCGAAGGACCAACCAACGAAAATAGTTCAAGCAACGGAGAAGCAGTGAGTGATAACAAACCAACTGCTGAAACTGAAACTGTGAGTGATTTTAATTGGATATATATAGTTGAAATGAATTGTCGTGCACTTCGCAACACCTGCTTTCACTGAAATATTTTTCCTACGCCTACAGGTTGCCTGGTAGAGATCGCCTAGAGCGATAAGGCCGCCCATTGTACGGAATAATTTATCTTAAATTTTATAATTTGTATTACTCTGTAACTACTGTACAATAAAGAGTATTATTTATTATTAATTCTAGAAGATGTAAAATTGTTTTTAGTTGATTTTAAAATACAAGGAAATAGTTTTAGGAGAGAATATATATTCACAGAGATTTGGCTTTAAATATTACATGATGAAACTTGATGAGATAAAATAATTAGCATGACCTTAATTGAGATTGTACGTCTTCATACTAATAATATGTTTATTTGTTAACTTTTTTTAAAATTTAATTGCTTGAAAAAACGGTATAAATGTTATTACAAGATACAAAAATCCAACATGTTTCGCTATGATACTAACAGCATGCAAATACATTATATTAAAAAACATTTGTCAAATTATTTTAAATTATAATAGTAATAATAATAACATTATAAATTAAAATTCTAAAAAATAATTTATACTATAAAAACATTTAATTATTGTCGTATTTTTTTACAAATACTTTCCATGGCAGATTTTTTATTTCATTTGGGATTTTGTTGTTTATTTTTACACACATACATAAACAATTTTTGCTATCTTTATATCTTTACATATACTAAAATCTATAATATTAATATGCAATACATGTTCGAATTTCAGTCCCAAGCACCAAGTCTAGAAGTGTTCAATTTGGATTCTGATGAGGAAGAACCATCAACAATGGATGATCAAGGTGAATATAAAAATAATATTGAAATTTGAAAATGCCTCTTATATATTGAACTAGCGACCCGCCCCGGCTTCGCACGGGTGCAATGCTGATAAAAACCTTCCTCATGAGTTACTCTATCTATTAAAAAAAACCGCATCAAAATCCGTTGCGTAGTTTTAAAGATTTGAGCGTTCATAGGGACATACAACATGACACATGACAGAAAAAGCGACTTTGTTTTATACTATGTAGTGAAGAAAGAAAAGTTTATTTGTAACAAAACACAGCTACATAATTAAAAAAAAATATGCTTAAAAATAACTTAATATTGTGTAAAACACAATATAATAATGACTAAATATATATTGTCTGTATATTATTAACATCAGCTTAAGTTTACATCAATTGAGTTGATGACAAATTTTTTTCTCTTTTTATTTAGATATTCAAAATCAGAAAATATATTGATATTCAAAACTCTGTTTTGCAAGAAAGTGACACATATAACTTTGCAGTTCCTAATTGGCTTGGCTTTTTAAATCGATTTTTATTCAGATTTAAATTTTTGCTGTAGTATTTTCCATTATGAACATAAAAATTATAAAAATAACAAAAGCTTTATTAACGTCACTTATACATATACACAGGAGCCACTGAAAATCAGTCTTGAGGTTTTTAACCTCATATTTGGCTGAGTGGTTATTCTTTTTTTTGAAGACAACGCCACTTTCTTACTATTAATGTTTTTTTATCTGTATTTTTTGTAATGTCTGTGTTGTTGTGGTGATGTTTTTTAAAAATAAACAAATTTTCTTTCTTTCTTTCTTTCTATATTATTAAAATGGCAACAACAATGCTGTTATTCTTTAGACTTTAGAGTCTTATACATGTCTTACGGTCGTTTTCAATAATGTATCAAAGATTGTGGATAGATTGAAGTCTCAGATTAAATGACATTTGATTGTCAAAACTCATAACAAAGGCTATCCGTCGACAGCATATTGAAACCAAAGTAAGTGCACATAGATAGATTTGCCTGACTTTAGTTAGCAAGACAAGGGATAGATAGAATATTGAAAACGCCCGTTAGGCATTTTATATTACTAGCTGTGCCTCGCGGTTTTACCCACGTATATTGCCTGTTCCCGTGGGATTTCCGGGATAGAAAATATCCTATGTCATTATCCTGGTCCTAAACTACCTCTTAATGAATTTTCTGCCGATAGGTCCAGCAAATCTAGAGTTATAAGTGTTATAACAAACGCGTCTTTGTTTTATATATTATATAGATATAGATAGATATAGTTATAAAACAACTTTAAAATAATTTTATCTTTCTTAGAAATAGCTCAAGAAACAGAAGTAGTCACCGAAGCTTTGCCCGACTGCACCCGCAAAAGGAAGTGTGTAAACGAGTCGTGTCCTAACGACTCCAATACGTACTATATAGCAGATAATAGCACTGTATCCTTCTATGATGGGAAGAAGAATAGGCACTATGTATGCGAAACTTGCGCTAGTGTGGTTGCGGTGAGGAATTCGGTAAGTTTTTTTATTTGCCCCTAACTTTATTGGTGACTTTGCCCTGACTTTATTAGTAGCTTTACCCTTGACTTTATTCGTGACTTTATTCGCGACTTTGCCCTGACTTTATTAGTAGCTTTACCCTTGACTTTATTCGTGACTTTGTCTCTGACTTTATTAGTGTCTTTACCCTTGAGTTATTGGTGAGTGTGCCACTGACTGTAGTCGTGGATTTGCTTCTGACTTTTTCAGAGATTTTACCCTAAGCATTATTCGTGACTTTACCTCTGACTTTATTAGTGACTTTACCATTGACTTACTGGAGAGTTTGACTCTGACTTATTGATGAGTTTGCCCGAGTCGTGATTTTGCTTCTGACTTTTTTAGAGATTTACCCCAAACTTTATTCGTCACTTTGCCCCAGACTGTATTCGTGACTTTGACATGACTTTCTTTATGATTTAACCCATGACTTAACCTTATATTGAATTGTATTTGTGGTATGTTTAAACTCTAGTAGTAAATAATTTATGATGATGAATAGCCAATGGATATAAGCATACTTTAAACATTTTTAAAATTATAAAAGGTTTTGAATATTGTAATGAAGTATTAAATCAAATTTCAGAAACTGATAGAAGGCATACATAACTTTGAAGACTTACTTGCGTTGGATCTTGGCAAAGACTGCAAGGATCCCATCGAAGTGTTGGATTCCGACTCTGATGATGAGGTGGACCCTGGGGATGAGGATCAGGAGGTGCTTGGGGAAGAGGGGGCTAAGTGAGTATTAAGTCATATAAGTTTTAATATTTTGGTAATAATTTGTTTTCATAATCATTTAGCTGGCTTGGCATTGCTGTATAAAATATAGTCGTCAAATACACTTAAAAAATTATGCACTTTTTTTCACATTTTTGAAGAATTAGAAAAAAAAGAAAGGTTATTATTTTGGTAGTTTAAAACTAACTCAAGAAATTAAATAATTCTCGTTCATTTTTATTATATATTTTTTTTTATTATCAATTAATTCGAAACATTTTTGATTGTTTTTATAAATACATACCTCACTTACCTAATTTTAATGCCTTTGTGGCGTCACGTGACGTCACAAATCCTAAATCGCGATGTTGAAATGTTTTCGTCGCTAAGCATATATACCACTTCCAAACTTCAATCCTCGGGGCCTAACGGCCGGCCAGTCCTGTGGTTCGGACAGGTCGAGGATCCTCCCTTTTCGTTGGAGGAATAATACCATCCTCCACAGTGGTGACCCCTATCCTGAACACCTTCCTTCTGATCATCCGTTCATACCATATCCACTCCCTTCCCTCCCCGCCAACTGCCCGCCAGTCTGAGCATTCTCGGCTACACTGGGTACCCTGTCCAATAACATGTAGCAACCGCACATGTCTGGTCAGATCCCTCAGCCACATCTCACTGCACACTCCAACGTGGAGCTTACGCAGCATCACCGCATAGTTCCGACTCACTGTGAACTACGCGGCATTCAGTTCCGACTCACTGGAACTTGCTCCTGGCACAGGCAACAAGATACGACCTCCGGTCTCGGGGGGAGTCCTGTGGCGTCACGTGACGTCACAAATCCTAAATCGCGATGTTGAAATGTTTTCGCCGCTAAGTACATATACCACTTCCAAACTTCAATCCTCGGGGCCTAACGGCCGGCCAGTCCTGTGGTTCGGACTGGTCGAGGATCCTCCCTTTTCGTTGGAGGAATAATACCATCCTCCACACCTTAAATGTATTAATTGTAATTGTTACAGATTTATAGAGGAGAAATTAGCGGACATGTTGAATGCGACGTGGGAGAAATTCAAAATGGACTCCCGACTCAGCGACACAGTCGATGCGCTGAAAGAACAAATGGCTGAATTGGAACGTAAGATAATATTATGATAATTATTTTCATACTAGCTTTCCGCCCGCAGCTTCGCTCGTGTAGACCCGGCAATTCGAATTTTTCTCGCCGTAAAAACCATGCTTGAACTTCAACGAACATTAAAAAAGAATTGTCCAAATTGGTCCAGTCGTTGTTGAGTGCGCTTACCAATGCATTTTGCGATTCATTTTTATATATAAGGTAATTGACGAACCGATTGGCGCAGTGGATACAGCAATGGTCTATTACGCCGGAGGGTGTGGGTTCGATCCCCACGAGTAGAAAATTATGGTGTGATGAACATTGTAATTTTCTGCTATCTGGGTGTCAAATATATTTGTTTATTACAAAAAAAGGAACTACATTTATTTATTACTGTTCCATTTTCCCAATATTTTTGGTCTGGGTTTCCAAAGTACAAATGGGGTAAACACACTAAGACAAACAAACAAAAAAATATTTATCCAAATTAACTTATTACAAGCCTCTTAGAATGTTTCCACAAGATGAGACTACTGTACTACATTTTTAAATAAATAATTGTTTAATACAATAAACTAATTATTTTACAGGTGAAGGGAAACAAGTGGACGACATGCTCAAGGAATGCCAGGTGTCCACAGACAAGTTACGTAACGAACTGTACGCGACTTTCCAACCAGAGATACTAGAGTTGACGCCTCTGTGTATCATAGACACGCCCAATTTTGCGGTAAGAATCTTTTTAACCTCAATTTTAAACAAGAACAGAAATATTTTTGATTTTTTATCATATTTTATTTTTTTATTTTTAAAGAATATTTAGTCAAATAAAAAAAAATAACTTATTACTTACATACGTGCCACCCACGACGATGCGCCCCACCAATTTTTGAATTTGGAAATATTTTACTATGATCGCAATACTTTGTCCTGATTAGTCTATTTATTTTAGTGTGCGTGTGCACACATGGGTAATGTGTGTATCTATAGAACTTCACACAAGTGGAAGCTTGCATACATATACTGTCAACGATTGAGAAGAATAGTGGGGCGCGTCTTCGTGGATGAATTTATCTATACATACTATGACGTTCCGACGTTTATAGAAACCGGGCCTAAGTCTTGAGCTGACATTTTAAAATTTTATAACTAACTAGCTGTGCACCAGGGCTTCGCTCCCGTGGGAATATCAGAAAGATATATAGCCTATAGCCTTCCTCGATAGATGGGCAATCTAACACTAAAAAAATTTTCGAATTGGACCAGTAGTTCCTGCGTTTAGCGCGTTGAAACAAAGAAACTCTTCAGCTTTATAATATTAGTATAGATAGAACAAATTTGTTTTATATTTTTTATCTGAACTTAACCCCTAATTTATTGTATTTATGTTATTTTCAGTTTACTGCAATGGTGGACCCGCCAAGTCCATCTGAGGTAAGACAATTTTATTTATATTTTTGAGCCTAGGATATATTTAAGTGTGTTTACACAATTTTTACCTTAACGTCCTCGACAGAAGGAGGGTAATGTTTTTCGAATTATCTGTGAATAAACTTTAAACTTCACAA
>LQNK01002555.1:31176-42045 GCA_001586405.1 Phoebis sennae | reverse complement strand
TATAAAATGAAAACTACTTGGTATTTTTGACTGCAACAAAAAACAGTGTATTTGTATAGGTACAAGCTATACTGTAACAATCTTTCAACCTATTTGGCATACCTAGTAACATTCTCCATTTGCAAAGCATTGGCTCAGCTCCCACTCTTTTATCGCTGAAGATGTTATGCAGCATAATTACCCTCTGTCGCCTCTTACGACACCCACGGGTAGAAATGGGTTGGCGACACATGTATTCTAACCCGTCGCCACACGGGTTATTACTTTTTTTCATAGAAAGATATTTGATAAAATTAGAATGGGAAAGTTAAGTGAGATAGATCAATATCTATATCAACGCTGCGAAATTAAACCAATTTAAATTTTTTTTATATGAAAAAGAATCTGACACGACACTGCCCTTTTTTAAAAGTGACCATACCGAAAAATAAAACCCTCAAACTTTCTTTTAAATTTCACCATCGAGGACCTAGATTTTCAGAAAATAAATTACTTCGACTCTAATAATATTTATGGTATTTAAAAAAACACGTCTTAATATAACAAACAATAATAATTTCAGGCAAATAGTCCGCTGGAAGGGCAACAAAGCGGTAATGTACAGAGCACCCTGCGGTAGAAGATTACGCGATATGAACGAACTACACAAGTATCTACGACTAGTGGCTTCAGATATGGGCGTGGACCTGTTCGATTTCAACCCTAGTACCCACTGCTTGGCAGAGTTTGTGATTAACAAGTGTCTTATATCGAAAAAGGTGAGTCCTATGTTATCTTGAAAAAAATTGCATACGAAATTGTACTTTATTCCTATAAAGCTAGAGTGCTTTTTCAAACAAGTGTATTATATAGAAAAAGGTAAGTATTATCTTGTATGAAACTGCAAACGATATTGTACTTTATGCCAATATACTTAGAGTTCTTTTTCAAAGAAGTGTTTGATGTTGAAATATATCAGGATCGTTTAGCAACCTTCACATCTCTTAAGGTACGAAGTTGCAAGCAAAATTGTACCTTATTGTGTGATCACTAGAGTCGCTTTTAAAACACTACGCAATATGAACGAACTACACAAGTATCTGAGACTAGTGGCCTCAGATATGGGCGTGGATCTGTTCGATTTCAACCCTAGTACTCACTGTTTGGCAGAATTTGTGATTAACAAGTGTCTTATATCGAAAAAGGTAAGTCTTGTACGAAATTGTACTTTATTCCTATGTAGCTAGAGTGCTTTTTCAAACAAGTGTACTATAACGGAAAAGGTAAGTCTTATCTTGTATGAAACTGCAAACGAAATTGTACCTTATGCTAATGTATTTAGAGTCCTTTTTCAAACAAGTGTTGGATATTGAAAAATATCAGGATCATTTAGCAACCTTCACGTTTCTTTAGGTACAAAGCTAAATTGTACTTTATTGTGTGATCACTAGAGTCGCTTTTAAAACACTTCGCAATATGAACGAACTACACAAGTATCTGAGACTAGTGGCGTCAGATATGGGCGTGGATCTGTTCGATTTCAACCCTAGTACCCACTGTTTGGCAGAGTTCGTGATTAACAAGTGCCTTATATCGAAAAAGGTGAGTCCTATCTTGAAAAAAATTGCATATGAAATTGTACTTTATTCCTATGTAGCTAGAGTGCTTTTTCAAACAAGTGTTGGAAATCGAAAAAGGTAAGTCTTATCTAGTACGAAACTGCAAACTAAATTGTACTTTATTCCTATGTAGCTAGAGTGCTTTTTCAAACAATTGTGTGATATCGAAATATATCAGGATCCTTTAGCAACCTTCACATTTCTTTTGCAAGCAAAATTGCACTTTATTGTGTGTTCACTAGAGTCGCTTTTAAAACACTTTGCAATATGAAAGAACTACAGAAGTATCTGAGGATAGTGGCCTCAGATATGGGCGTGGATCTGTTCGATTTCAACCCTAGTACCCACTGTTTGGCAGAGTTTGTGATTAACAAGTGTCTTATATCGAAAAAGGTAGGTGTCTTGTACGAAATTGTACTTTATTCCTATGTAGCTAGAGTCCTTTTTTCAACAAGTGTATTAAGTAAGAAAAACGTATTAAGAAAAACGTAAGTCTTATCTAGTGCAAAGCTACAAACGAAATTGTACTTAATTCCAACGTTCCTAGAGTCCTTTTCAAACAAATGTCTTATATCAAAAAAGGTAAGTCTTATTCTGTACGAATTTGTACTTTATGCCAATGTACTTAGAGTCCTTTTTCAAACAAGTGTTTGATGTTCATGTTTCTGTAGGTACAAAATTGCAAGCTAAATTGTAGTTTATCGTGTGTGTGATCATTCGAGTCGCTTTTATTTAAAAGAGTGCGCGATATGAAGGAACTACACAAATATCTGAGACTAGTGGCCTCAGATATGGGCGTGGATCTGTTCGATTTTAACCCCAGTACCCACTGTTTGGCAGAGTTTGTGATTAACAAGTGCCTTATATCGAAAAAGGTTAGTCCTATCTTATTTTGAAAAAAATTGCATACGAAATTGTACTTTATTCCTATAAAGCTAGAGTGCTTTTTCAAACAAGTGTATTATATCAAAAAAGGTAAGTCTTATCTAGTACGAAACTGCAAACTAAATTGTACTTTATGCCAATATACTTAGAGTCCTTTTTCAAACAGGTGTTTGATGTTGAAATATATCAGGATCGTTTAGCAACCTTCACGTTTCTTTAGGTACAAAGCTAAATTGTACTTTATTGTGTGATCACTAGAGTCGCTTTTAAAACACTTCGCAATATGAACGAACTACACAAGTATCTACGACTAGTGGCCTCAGATATGGGCGTGGATCTGTTCGATTTCAACCCTAGTACCCACTGTTTGGCAGAATTTGTGATTAACAAGTGTCTTATATCGAAAAAGGTGAGTCTTATCTTATCTTGAAAAAATTGAATACGAAATTGTACTTTATTCCTATGTAGCTAGAGTCCTTTTTCAAACAAGTGTTGGAAATCGAAAAAGGTAAGTCTTATCTAGTACGAAACTGCAAAGTAAATTGTACTTTATTCCTATGTAGCTAGAGTCCTTTTTCAAAAAAGTGTTTGATATCGAAATATATCAGGATCGTTTAGCAACCTTCATATTTCTTAAGGTACGAAATGGCAAGCTAAATTGTACTTTATTGTGTGATCACTAGAGTCGCTTTTAGTTAAAAGACTTCGCGATATGAACGAACTACACAAGTATCTGAGTCTAGTGGCGTCAGATATGGGCGTGGATCTGTTCGATTTCAACCCTAGTACCCACTGTTTGGCAGAGTTTGTGATTAACAAGTGTCTTATATCGAAAAAGGTGAGTCCTATCTAGCACGAGACTACAAACGAAATTGTACTTTATTCCTATGTAGCTAGAGTGCTTTTTCAAACAAGTGTATTATATCGAAAAAGGTAAGTCTTATCTTGTGTTTAACTACAAACGAAATTGTACTTTATTCCAATGTAATTAGAGTCCTTTTTCAAACAAGTGTTTTATGTTGAAATATATCGGGAACCTTTAGCAAAATTCACATTTCATGAGGAACGAAATTGCCAGCAAAATTGTACCTTATTGTGTGATCACTAGAGTCGCTTTTAAAAGACTACGCAATATGAAAGAACTACACAAGTATCTGAGGATAGTGGCCTCAGATATGGGCGTGGACCTGTTCGATTTCAACCCTAGTACCCACTGTTTGGCAGAGTTTGTGATTAACAAGTGTCTTATATCGAAAAAGGTTAGTCTTATCTTATCTTGAAAAAAATTGCACACGAAATTGTACTTTATTCCTATTTTCAAACAAGTGTAATATAGAGAAAAAGGTAAGTCTTATCTAGTACGAAACTGCAAACTAAATTGTACTTTATTCCAATGTACTTAGAGTCCTTTTTCAAATAAGTGTTTGATGTTGAAATATATCAGGATTCTTTAGCAATCTTCACGTTTCTTTAGGTACAAAATTGCTAGCTAAATTGTACTTTATCGTGTGATCACTAGAGTCGCTTTTAAAACACTTGGCGATATAAACGAACTACACCAGTATCTGAGGATAGTGGCGTCAGATATGGGCGTAGACCTGTTCGATTTCAACCCTAGTACCCACTGTTTGGCAGAGTTTGTGATAAACGAGTATAGAAGAAAGTAAGTCTTATCGAGTTCAAAAATACAAACGAAATTGTACTTTTGTTCAAACAAAAAGTGAGATTTTTGGACTAGAAATTGCGGCGTGATTGAGACATAAACATCAACACAGCAGTAGGACTAGTTGGATAATGTTAGTAGGATGACATTATTGTCGTTTAAGTCCCCCAAAGAAAGGCGTACACAAACACATACAAACTTTATGAATGTTGGCCTTTGTTATTGGCAATATGTTATAGCAGGCAAGCGAGGCATGCGGTTCACCTTATGTTAAGTGACTGACCGCAGCCCATGAACATCTGCAACATAAAATGTCGCAGATGCCGCGCCGGCTTAAGGAAGGGGAGGGGATAAGGAGAGGATTAATGATAGGAAGTTGGGAGAGAATTAGAACTAGACGGGAGAAGAATGGGATGGGAATACAGGCCTCCGGGCACCTGCTCACCGTACTGTACACAGTGCAATACTGCTTCACTCTGATCTTCTGCTGGGGGGTGGTACATACACTGGTGAGAGCTTGCCCCAATCGTGCAATGCTCGGCTCCCACTCTTTTATAGCTGAAGATGTAGCAGCAGATTACCCTCTGTCGCCTCTTACGACACCCACGGGTAGAAATGGAATGGCGACACATGTATTTTAAACCGTCGCGGAAAAAAAATTAACACTGACCTTGAATATTCCTGTGCTCACATTTCACTGTATTTCAGGACCTCTCGCACGGCAAGGAAAACGTGCCGGTACCCTGCGTGAATTACTACGACGAGTCGTTGCCGGAGTTCTGTTCGTACAACACGGAGCGCACGCCCACTGCCGGGGTGCCACTGAATTTGGACCCGGAGTTCTTGTGCGGGTGTGATTGTGAAGATGATTGTGAGGTATGATAGGCTATTTTCAACCTTATATTTATAGTAATAAGGTCTTTGTTCCTACAACGCTTAGAGTACTCTCAAAGCCAGGGTTACACTGAATTTGGACCCTGAGTTCTTGTGCGGGTGCGATTGTGAGGTATGATTAGCTAATTTCAACTTAATGTAATTGTAATAAAGTCTATGTTGCTATAACTCTTAGCGTACTCTCACTGCTGGGGTGCCACTGAATTTGGTCCGTGAATTCTTGTGCGGCTGTGATTGTGAGGTATGATTAGCTAATTTCAACTTAATGTAATTGTAATAAGGTCTATGTTGCTATAACACTTGGCATACTCTCACAGCCGGGGTGCCACTGAATTTGGACCCGGAGTTCTTGTGCGGGTGCGATTGTGAAGACGATTGTGAGGTATGATAGGCTATTTTCAACCTTATATTTATAGTAATAAGGTCTTTGTTCCTACAACGCTTGGAGTACTCTCAGAGCCGAGTGCCACTGAATTTGGACCCTGAGCTCTTGTGCGGGTGTGATTGTCAGGTATGATTAGCTAATTTCAACTTAATGTAATTGGAATAAGGTCTATATTGCTATAACACTTAGCATACTCTCATAACCGGGGTTTCACTTATTTTAAACTCTGAATTCTGGTGCGGCTGAGATTGAGGGGTATGATTAGGTAATTTCAACTTAATGTAATTGTAATAAAGTCTACGTTGCTACACAGTCGGGGTTTAGCTTAATTTGAACCCTGAATTCCATTGTGGCAATTTCAACCTTGAGCTCTTTGCCATTAGGTCGTATTTCATACTCACCTGTAACCTAACCGCAGAACGAGATAAATGGCCTATTGCCAATTTAAGTCATGCTTATTTACTAACTCTTAAACCTTACTGGTGTCTCGTACCACTTATAGTGGTTTTTATACGTTATGGTCGCTTTAAACTCTATACTATTTGTTATATTATGTGTTATAATATTGATCTATCACAAATTGTATTCCCTTATTTCACTATCCCTATGTTCATCAGGGATACTGCGGGATTCCAAAGATTAAAGAATCTTTTGAATCAGTCTACGAATTTCAGAGTGTTTTCAATTCAAACTAACAAGCAAAAAAATCAAATCTTCCTTATTATATTAGTGGATTAAATGATTATTCTTTCATAGGATAAAACAAAGTGCGCGTGCTGGAAGATGACGTTAGAAGGTGCTAAAACTATAGGATTGGAGGGACCCAACGTTGGTTACTCGTACAAACGTCTGCCTGAACCTTTACCCTCGGGAATATATGAATGTAACTCAAGGTAAGTTTTAATTTAGAAAATAGGTATTGAATTGAAGACTTTTTACACTATTTTAACATTTTTTTTTTTAATTTATTTAATTACAACCGGTTACATGCATTTCCATCAAGAAATCACAATCTATCAATTATATAGAAAAAAAAATAGGTCGAAAAATTTACTTAAAATTCTACTTTTCACGTAAAATCTGAGTATAGATGGTGTCATCAACGACGACGCGCCCCAACTATTTTTGGATTTTGAAATATTTTACTTTGTCTTGATTGGTCTATTTATTTAAGTGTGCGTGTGCACACATGGGTAATGAGTGTGTACCTATAGAACCTCACACAAGCGGAAGCTTGCATATTCTGTCAACGATTGAGAAGAATGTGGGGCGCGTCTTCGTAGATGAATTTATCTATATTTTCAAGTGAATCCTAACTGATATTATTTTTATTTCAGATGTAAATGTAAATCTACCTGTTTGAACAGAGTGGCACAACATCCTTTACAGTTAAAATTGCAAGTAAGTTTACTTTATGTGTTCTTATAAAAATAAAACGTAGGATTCCAATGATAAAAGAATTTTTTAAATTCAAATACATTCATACATACAAAACATACACCCATCTCAACTCTAAGACCTCTCTTCACAAGTACTAGCTGAGCTGCGCGGTTTCACCCGCGTATATATCCCGTTCCTGTAGGATTTTCGGGATATAAACTATCGTATTTCATTCCTGGGGTTTCAAAGAATATCTGTACAAAATTTCATCCAAATCGGTCTTATAGTTTCGAAGCCTATACAAACAAATCTTTCCTCTTTATTAAAGAGAAAAATATTTAAAACTTTGCCAAAACATATAATATTGTATATCGAAATTATTTTGAAAAGAGCAACTACTTGAGTTTCTTGCCGGTTCTTCTCAGTAGACACTGCCTTCCGAATCGGTGGTAAATAAAAAATAAAATATGCATATGACGTTTCAAAAGAGCTATGAAAAAGCCAATTTGGAAAAATACATGATTTGAATTTGAAAACATGACTTCGGTACAAACCCTTTATTATTTCCATTACCCCTCAACAGATGTCGCTGTACAGTTTTAAATCGTGCTAACACAATTCTAGGATACTATATAGAACATTGAGTTTTAATATAAATCATGTACAATATAACATTTACATTTTACATCTATGTCTTATGTAATGATACAGGAAATAATTATTATTTAATATACACTTGTACATTTGTCACATTGGTGACAATGTAATAACGTATATCTATTTTTGATGGGCAAACTGCAGTTTTATGTAGGCCCCGCTAATGGAAAAGTAAAATTAATTCTGATTATTATTTTTTATTAATATACGGGGTGTGTTATTTAAGTAGGACTTATCCTAAACTATGAGTACTATGATATTATCAAAATGTGCTGAAATGTGTTTCAAGGCTGGTTTTGATAATGAAAGAACTTTTTTCATTAAATTAAAAAAGAAATAAGTTACAGAACCCGGAATCGAACCGGTTGAATTTACAAAAATATGAAACACAAGTATACAGTACAAAAATATAGAAGGATAGTATAGAATAATTCTTTATTGTACTAAAATGTGCATAAAATAATACAGTACCAAATTACAAACTAGGAATGGCCTTATCGCTGTAAAGCGATTTCTACCAGGCATCCTTAGGGTCTAGGAAAGGAAAGTAATAATAATGCAGGTGGTGCAATCAAGTAGGTATTTGAAATAATGTTGAAGAAAGGCTTTTTTAAAAAGTTTAAGTATAAAGACAGTATATAATTACGTAGTACTGTTTTGACTAAACAAGACAAAGGTGTAATACCCCAAAAATTAACACAAAATTCTTAAAAAGTCCTTAAATTTCTTAAAAATAAAGTTATCAAAAGGAACCAACAGATGGCGCCGGTCCCTCATACTACGCACTATTAGAATTATTTGTGAAACGTGTATGAAAAATGTGCAATCTCTGTTGTTTTGTGCCTTATAGGCTGTTACCATGGAGCCATTACGGCTTCTACTGCAATACCAACGTTTTTTGATGGGCACACCACGTTATTTTACGTGATGTGAGAAAAGGCCCTACGAGTTTCTTACCGTCTCTTCTCGTACCTTCGTTAACAAACAAACTAAGATCAAACAAAAATACTTTATTGTGCACCTTAAAAAACAAAAATTACAAAATTAAGAGTAAATAACTCACGGGCACAAACAGGCGGTCTTATCGCTAATACAGCGATTTTGCGATCTGAAAGTGTAGATCACTTTTCAAAGTGATCTACACTTTCAGCTTCTTTTAACAATCAGCGTTTTACTTATAAACAGTATAAACGTGGTAGTAACTAGTAATAAAGTGTCGTTAACGTAACAAACTCAGCTTGTTTCCCATTGGTTGATTAAAACCGCACGTTACTGAAGACTATTCGTATCGCTTGTACTAAGTACTAATTTCATCCAAATCGGTCCATTAGATTCCGAAACTACTGAACCGATTTGGATGAAATTTTGTACGATTTTTTAATCCTGAAAATCCTACGGGAACGGGAGATATGCGCGGAGCTCTGCTAGTAATCTTATATATAAAAATAAATCGCAAAATGTGTTGGTAAGCGCATAACTCAACAGCGACTGGACCAATTTGGACAATTCTTTTTTTTAAATGTTCGTTGAAGTTCAAGCATGGCTTTTACGGCGAGAAAAATTCGACTAATTACCGGGTCCACGCGAGCGAAGCCGTGGACGGAAAGCAAGTATATAATATAAACATACGTTCGTTTTCAGGTGTTCAAAACACTGAACCGAGGGTGGGGTATCCGCGCGCTGAACGACGTGCCAAAGGGTGCGTTCCTCTGCATCTACGCGGGAAACCTGCTCACAGACGCTACGGCTAATTTGGTGAGTTGTTTGTATTGACTATTGACGCAGTGGATGTGGCAGTGGTCTAAGCGCTGGAGGGTGTGGGTTCGATACCCATGAACAGAAAATTATGATTGTAATTTTAATTTTCTGCTGTCCGAGTGTTGTGTATCTATAGTATGTATGTGTTAACAAAAAAGTTCCCATATTTAATAAAAATGATTTTTTTTTAAATGATCTAAAATCCGTATTATTATACATTATTTTACATTGTTATTTAACCCGTCGTTTCGAACATAATTTTTTTAAATAATTTCATCGCTAAAAAATCTCGAAATGTTTTTAAACAATAATGTAAAATCCGTTAAAAAAATTATTCAGTTGTTTAGTTGCCATAATACAAACCTTTGCTTAGTTTGAGCTAATAAAGCGATGTATGAATTATCCAAGAATATTTATTTATTTTCCTTCATATATAGGATGGTCTAAACGAAGGCGATGAGTATTTAGCTGAGCTGGATTACATCGAGGTGGTGGAGCAAATGAAGGAGGGATATGAAGAGGATATACCGGATGCTATCAAACAACTCGATAAGGTATTTTATTCACTGTCTGTTCACATAGATATTTTTTTTTATGTTAAAGCAGGCAAGCGGGCTCCCACCCTTTTATTGCTGAAGATGTTATGCAGCAGAATTACCCTCTGTCGCCTCTTACGACACCCACGTAGAAATGGGGTGGCGACACATGTATTCAAACCCGTCGCCACACGGGTAAAAGAAATTATAATAAAGAAATTATTATGTACAATAATGAAAAACTGTATGAAAATCTAAATAACGTACCGTGGGATACTCTTAGTATGGACTGCCCTATACAAATATATAACTTCATAAAAAATAATTGTGTAATATGTTACGAAAAAAGTCAAACAATAAAAATAATCAAATTCTAAAAGAAATAAAGAACCATGGCCTAATCTATACATACAGGGTGTCCCAAAATTCAACGATAATACGGCACCAGAAGGTGGGCCTACTCATAACTACTTGAGGAAAAATAAAATAAAAATTCAATCTAACTTATTTTTTAAATTATAGAAAAAAATTTTTTTGCTTCAAAAAATTTCACCTCCTAAGACATTTTTTGTTACCATGTCCACAATTTTACTAATATTTCTAACTTTTCTTTTGTATTGGAAACTTAAGTAGCACTGCTATCCACCACAATCATTTAAATGCCCAGAATGCATGTAGTTTTTACATAAAAAGCAATTGAAATTGTATTTTTCTCTAAAATTTCGAAAGATTTTTATTTTCAGTCAACTTTGATTCATTGTGGTGAAAAAAAAATGTGTAGTCACCACTATGGCAAGTCTTATCAAAAGTTGGCGCATCTATTCAAGATTATAAAATGGTAAAATAACATAGGAAATCAGCCAGGACAACCATTCTAACTATTTTTAACGAGAAGAATCAATCTTCATAAATTGTTAACATTAACACTTTTGACTGAGAAATTCCTAAATTACAAAAGATTAATTACTGTTTTCAAATCAGTACGTTATACGTACTCTGCTTGTGTGAACTGGACTTTTTGCATATTTTGAACCGTTTAAATGAGATGCATAATAGCGTATTACAACGATGTGTAGGGTACCGGCATGCTAAACGGTTCAAAATATGCAAAAA
>LQNK01002555.1:11508-23613 GCA_001586405.1 Phoebis sennae | reverse complement strand
ATAGATGACCCTGTAATAGATGACCCTGTAATAGAAGACCCTGTAATAGATGACCCTGTAATAGATGACCCTGTAAAAGATCTCCCTGTAAAAGATCTCCCTGTAAAAGATCTCCCTGTAAAAGTTACCCCTGTGAAAGATTACCGAAGAGGAAAAAAATCACGTTTAAATCTTTCGGCAAAAAGAAAAAAGAAGGGAGGAATTATGAAGAGAAAAGATCAAATGTAAGTGTATTATATAGATAGTATATACCATTCTTAATGTTCACTTTCGGTACTTATAACTTTATTGAATTTTATTAACATATTTATGATTGTAGATCTCCAGATGGTAACGGGACAAACGAAATAGTTACAAACAATGTAAACGTAAACAATGAGATGAAAGAGATGAATAATGAACCTGTAATAGATGACCCTGTAATAGAAGACCCTGTAATAGAAGACCCTGTAATAGAAGACCCTGTAATAGAAGACCCTGTAATAGAAGACCCTGTAATAGATGACCCTGTAATAGATGACCCTGTAATAGATTCCTCTGTAATAGATGACCCTGTGATAGATTACCCTGTGGAAGACGACCCCCTAAAAGTTTATCCTATGAATGATTACCCTAGTAAAGATTACCCTGTAAAAGATTACCATGTGAGAGACGGTTTAGTAAAAGATGATCTTGTTAGAGATCACTGCATAGAAGAAGTCCCCGTAAAAGATCACTGTGTAAAAGTTAACCCTGTGAAAGATTATCGAAAAGGAAATAAATCACATTTACGTCTTTCGGCAAAAAGAAAAAAGAAGGGAGGAAATATGAAGAGAAAAGTACAAAGGTAAGTGGTCTTATATAGATAGACTATCCCATTTTTATTGTCTACTTTCGATACTTATAAAAAATTAACAAGATCAATATCACAATATAAAAATCATGCAGTGGTTGCACGACTTTTGAGCATTTTCATAAAGCCTCAGGGCTGTGACAAACTTTGTTCCGAGTCTCAGGGCCAATTGTTACAAAAATAAAAACGGTATCAGTTTTTTATTTTTTTTATTTACTAACCGAGACAGGAATTGAACTCGTTGATTATGCAAAAAATAAACATGCTGTATCACTTCACGAGTTTGTAGTACTCCTAGTACAAATTACTTTTTACAAAGTAATATTTTCGTAGAATCAGAATAATTTCGTATGAAATGTATTGGGTTTTTTAATAGATTATTAGCTCAGCTATCATCCCCCAAGAGATGCTTCACTCATTCCAGAAAACCTGTATAATTGCTGATTTTTAGGGTGGTTATACAATTTTATTAACATATTTATTATTGTAGTATTTCAGATGGTAAAGCGCCAAGCGAAATGGATACAAACAGTGTAACCGAAAACAATGAGATTGTCGACTGTTCATACAATAAAAATTTTGAACACAATGAACAACTTAATTTATACAAGTTAGTAATCCTTTTAATTTCTTTCAAATAAAATTCCAATTATTTCATTATAACAATAGTTTACAGTCATGTATGTTTATAGATTTCCAGATGGTAAGGCTACAAATGAAATGGTTACAAACAATGTAATCGGAAACAATGAGATGAAAGAGATTGTTGACTATGAAGTATACAATAATGAAAATTTTGACCACAATGTACAACTTAATTCATACGGGTAATCCTTTTTTTTATTTAAATTTTTAGCACTCAGTTTTTTATCATTCATTAACTATTTTATAAAAACGTGCTTAATATTAAATTTAACAACCATATAAAATGAGTAGTTAAATGAATAAATGGATCTTTAACATTTTTTTACACAATACGCTAGTAGACTGTTTTTCTTATTTGGTCTTAAATGATTCATGTTTGATCTACTATTAACTATACCAAAAACAAAATTTTAATTTGTTTTTTGATCCATAAATACTCAAAAAATGTAATTTTAAATTTACCAATTTCTGAACGAGTGAAAACACTAATCGACCATGTTGCTATGCATTTGTAGTTGATTACAAGGATGTATTGTAGATTACAAGATGGTGAGGCGCGAAAGAAATATTGCCCCGTAATAAATTACCCTGAGGCAGATGACCCTGAAAAAGATTATCCTGTAAAAGATAACCCTGTAAAAGATTACCCTGTAAAAGATAACCCTGTAAAAGATAACCCTGTAAAAGATTACCCTGTAAAAGATAACCCTGTAAAAGATTACCCTGTAAAAGATTACCCTGTAAAAGATAACCCTGTAAAAGATAACCCTGTAAAAGATTACCCTGTAAAAGATAACCCTGTAAAAGATTACCCTGTAAAAGATGACTCTGTAAAAGTTACCCCTGTGAAAGATTACCGACGAGGAAAAAAATCACGTTTAAATCTTTCGGCAAAAAGGAAAAAGAAGGGAGGAATTATGAAGAGAAAAGTACAAATGTAAGTGTTTTTATACAGGTAGTATATCCCATTTATTGTATAAAAATTTTTCACCGAGCCTGGAATCGAATTTGTTGACTTTCCAAAAAAAAAACATGCTGTTTTATTTCACCGGTCGGTAGCACTCCTAGTACACATTACTTTTGCTTAATAAAATAAGTGTACATATAAGAGAGGGGATACTTTCATTGTCAATATAACCTCATTCATTCATAATCATTGTTTATTTGTACTGAAACAATAATATAATAAATTAAAAAGAACACCATCATATAACACTTATTACTTTTCACCAAATCACTTTCCATTTTCACTTGATTACTAATTAATCCACCAAAATAATAACAAATAATTCACTTTCTACTTTAAATATTATAACTTTCGATGGACAGAGATGTGCACAGCATGAGCACCTCTGACGGAATGACCCTAGACTGCCACAATCAGGTGTATTTATTTGGCTCTTGGAGAGGGGCGATGATTCACTTGTTTACACCAATAGCGCCACGTGCAGTGCAGTCGTTTTTTAAGTTTCAAAATAACGTTTCGTTAATGCGCCGACATACATCATTTATAAAATTTTACTAAAATTTGATTCACTTAAAAATCATTCTGTATTCATTACTCATTCACTCACCATCAATTAAAACTTATGTAATTGCAGATTTTTAGGGAGGTTATTCATTTTTATTAACATAATTATTTATTATTATAGATTTCCAGATGATAAGGCGCCAAGCGAAACGGCTACAAATAGTGAGATGACAGAGATTGTTGACTATGAACAATGCCTTAAAAATATTGACCACAATTTACAACTTTATTTATCCGAGTTAGTAATCCTTTTTTTTCTTGAAAATTTTTATTTCCTTTTTTTTTATTTTATTTTCTATACAGTCATGTATGTTTGTAGATTTCCAGATGCTAAGGCACAAAATGAAATTTTACCGCAAACGGTTACAAACAATTTAACCGTAAACAATCAGCTGGAAGAGATTGTTGACTTTGAACAATGCAATAAAAATATTGACCACAAATTACAACTTTATTTATCCGAGTTAGTAATCCTTTTATTTTATTATTTTTTTAATATTTTTTATTTTTTAAAACTAATACTTATACCTAACAAGCTAATTGATTAGTTAAATAAATAAAGGAATGGTTCTATTAACATTATTTTTACACTTTTTCCAGTTACACATCCTATCCCACTACTAATCCTTCTAACATTATATGTAAATGCTAAAGTTTATAAATGTATGTATATGTGTTTGTTACTTTTTTACCGAAAATACTACTCACAGTTTTGTATGACACTTAGTATACATATAGGTGAGGATCCTGAATAAAACATAGACTACTTTTTATATATACATATATAGTATTTAGAAACACTAAACGTAATGCAGTATTATATAGTTTAGTATTATAGACAAATTATAATAATAATGGGCATTCAATATTCATTATTATTTAATGTTGTTATTTATATTGTAGATTACAAGATGGTGAGGCAACAGTACAAAATAATGAAGACTCTGATAAGTTTTCAGTGAACTTAAACAGTCCAACATCAAGTGAAAACGAGCCAATAAGAGAAGACTATGAAATAAATGATATAGGTTATTTATTTTGTCAGCTTGGAAGCATGTTACATGATCTCTGACTGTGGTCTTCCCAATAAAACTTTTTTAAAGATTAAAGGAAAAATTACCCTTAAGACTAACCGGACAGACGCTAACTCCCAAATGCAAATGGTCTAAAAGTTTTTTTACACTTAAGTTTTCCTCAGAAATCCTAACCATAAGCAAAAAATATTTTTTTTTTATGTGGATAAAGATTTACTTTACTTTACTTTACTTAAAAATCATTCAGAGTCCATTCGTTAGTTTTCGAGTTTAGTAGACTACAGTTCGCGTCATAAAGTAAGGTATTAAGCAATTATTTTCAAAAACAATTTTAGGTATTTCATTGTATGATTATTTTTTATGATATTTTTATTGAAACGAGTCTGTTTCATTTGCAAGGGTAAATTGACACTTATGGCTTTAGATATATAATCGGCAATCATAACCATGCTTAATTCAATTATTAATATGCATACGAGTTAATATAATATGCAACAAATTAATAACCATAAACGTAATTTTTCCTACTTCCTGAGTTAGCGAATGAGTTCTACAAGAACTGTGGAGTCTACTAAACTCAAAAACTAACGAATGGATTTTCGAACGGTTTTCACCTACAGATTGAGTGAGTCCTGAGGAGGATGTAGGTGTACATTTTATTATGATTTTACTTAAAGGACCGTAGTTCACGCGGGCGAAACCGCGGATGGAATCTGGTCAACTTTTGCAACGCATTTTATTGCAGTTTTCGTCTAGTTATGTATATATGTATAGAGGGATTCAAGAGAAATGTTTAAATCTAACATCATTAACGAAGCAAATGTTAGAAAAAATATCTATCAGAAACAATATGTACGAGTATTTCTTTAGACTACACGAAAGTATAATTGCATATAATTTCAAGTATGGGTAATATTGAAATTGAGTGATGGAAAGACGTTCCATGTGGGTTAATATAAAAATGTGTGATTCTAAATCTCACAATCTATTATATGCTAAAAATACATTACAGAAGGAGATTGTGTGTTTCTGTACCCTGTGTAAGATTATGTGTTCTGAGAAGCTGGTACAAAATAGGTAAATGTATTCTGACGGATAACTATAAAGGTGTGATAATATTACTAAGAAAAATTATTTACATTGATGCTTATTACCAACATTATCAGTGAATCTTTCGAGAGCATCGTTATGCGTCCTTGCTTTGTAGCAAAGTAAATGTCCGAAATCAAATCATTACGCGGAGTTTTCTGAATGAGTTCAAATCGCTACTAGTTACGATATTACGCTCATGCGCCGATCTTCATACAATACCCGAATTGGGCGACGTAAAATCAGCGGGAAAACGCTACAATCTATCGAAGTATTGGAAGCTAGAAATATGATAAACATGTTGCGGGTCTTTCTTATTTTTGGTTATTCTATACATTATTTTTATAAAGAAAGTTTATTATATAGAATATTCATTAAATTGTGAAGGTCTGTTCTATCTCGGTTACAGATTTGATGTATTATTAATTCATCTATGGACGCCCAAAGTTCAGGTAATATTTGTGCTATAACCTCATGTTTGGAGACTTATACGAAATAGGTTTCTAATAATATTTTTTTCAATTAACTCTACGTATGAAGTATACAGTTTATTATTCGCGCAAAATATCCAATGAAACTTACAGGAATATTCTACTTTGAGTCTTCTATCTTTACATTTAAATAAAACAAAATGTGTGTGAGATATTGATAATTTTTATTCAATGAAAAAAACACCTATTGTGTCGCACAAATGTCTTTTAAATGTCTGCCATAGCTTCTCTGGCAGGAGAAGTTATCAACTTATATTACAAAACCACCATAAATAAGAGCTGAATATGCATTGAAAAAACTCCTTTTACATCCAAATTTCCCACAAATTTGGGTGTAAAATGAGGCAACAGTCAAAGTCTGCCATTACGGTAATGTAATGAGCTAGTGTGACGAAGGTTTTGTCCATGAAAAAAGGAAAGATTTTCTAAACTTTATAAAAAACAAGGTTAGTATTTATAAAGCTAGAAAGAGCCAGTTGGACAAAGTTCGTGCAATGAATGGATTGTAAAATACAGAAAAAGACTGACTGTTTCCGTCGTCAAATTTATATAAACCGACCTAATCTTAGAGGAAATGATGCCACAATATATGGACAAGATAATGAGAATATAGCCCTGAGAGATATAGGCAAAACCTTAAAGTTGTGATTTTTAAAGATCATGAAAAGTTTTCCTTGATGTAAGCCTAGATGGATTAATTAAGGATGACGGAATTTTCGACGTCAAATGTCCATCCTGAGTAAAAAAAGAAAAAGTAAAAAATTTACTTTGATAGGTACTGAAGACAACGGAAAATTTTTATTAAAAAATAATTATAATATAGTCATCAGGTGCAGACCCAGATATACCTCAAAGAATTATATTGTAATTTGGATACCAAAATCATGCGATATATCGAGGAAAATCCCACATTTTGATCTGAGGACAAAGTATCTGAATTTAATTTTCAATGTATTTTACCAAAAATGAGGGGTCATTATAGACGAAATAAAAAAAATAAAAATGAAAATTTGTTTTTTTCTTTATCAAAAACTAAAAATAAATAAAATAAAATATGGCAGGCTGATGGTACAATGATATAGGTGAAGTGACACCTGCTCTTAGTAAGACCCGATGTATTACTGACGAAATAAAAAAGTCATTGAAAAGTGTACAAGTTTTTGATTTAATTTTATAGTTAATTATTGGTTTACAGACATTTTGACCCAGGCTGTTCGCCCCAATTGATTCCTTCATTTTCATCTATCCGTTAATCACTACATAGTATAAAACAAAGTCGTTTTCCGCTGTCTGTAACGTATACGTGCACGTCCGAAGCCGGGGCGGGTCGCCAGCAAATCAAAATGTATAAAGCTTTTAGACCACGTGGTTTGGGAGTTGAGCGGTCCGTCCAGGCCCTATTCACGAATGCGATTCCGATTCGGACGTTGTTGTCAAAATTTGTATGAATTCGTTCCAATTTTCGGGGATTCCGATCAGAAACACATTAGTGAATAGGGCGCCAGGTCGCTCTTACGTTATGTTACGTTAAGTTATTGTTATGCTAAGTTAAGAATCACAAAGGAAAGTGGATCCCACAATGCAACTTGTCCTAGTTTCAGAACAAATGATATCCATGGTGATGGTCTAATTTTATGATTTAAGTCTATCAGTTATCTAGTTTCCATAGTACAAGCTTTGCATAGTTTGGGACTAGATGGCGTTGTGTTAAATGTACGTGAATATTCGTTTATTTATAGTTCAAATCAGCGTAACTAGCATTGGATACTACTTACTTTAACTAACATTGGATTATACTATACTATAATACTAATATTATAAATGTGAAAGTTTGGATGTTTAGATGTTTGTGTGTCGAAACACGACGGTTCTACTGAACGGATTTTGATAATATTTCGTATACGGATACACCAGCTGGAAAAGGTGGTAGGATACTTTTTAAAGATGTAACAAAATTTACGCGAGTGAAGCCGCGGGTAGAAGCTAGCTACCAATAATAATTTTGATTAATTATTATAATTTATGGAAGTACTAACAAATCATTTTATTTCCAGTACGAGAACCATCCCGGTTTACAGCCGCTGCTGGTATGGGGGGCAATGAATTTCTTTCTAAATATAAGTAAGTTCTTTTTATTGTTAGTTTTAGATAAAATAATAAATAATAAAATACTTTAAAATATAAACTGCACTGGTAATTAAATTGTTAAATGTATGTACCTCAAAATTGTACATGTATGTAATTTTAAATTGTTCAATTCTGTATTTTTTGTGCTTAAATGATTTTTTTTTTCATATTTTTAGAAAAAAGCTTGATATTATTTTCACTTTACAGGTCAGTTCGTACTTTGTTTGGAGAGGACGAAGCGTGCTATATCATGGACGCTAAGGTGCAGGGCAATATCGGGCGGTATTTAAATGTAAGTATTCTTATCATATATCATCAGATGAGAGGGATCAATGATAGGAAAATTGAGAGAGAAGTACGAGAGAATAGGAGAGGAATGGGATGGGAATACAGGCCTCCGGGCCCCGCTCACTGTACTGCACACAGTGCAATACTGCTTCACGCTGATCTTCTGCTGGGGGTGGTAATTACACCGGTGCGAGCTTGGCCCAATCGTGCAATGCTCGGATCCCATTCTTTTATTGTTGAAAATGTTATGCAGCAGAATTACCCTCTGTCGTCTCTTACCCATGGGTAGAAATGGGGTGGCGACACATGTAATCTAACCCGTCGCCACACGGGTAATAACTTTGTAAAGGTTTCAATAAAAATAAAATAAAAGAAATGTGAAGGGTAATCACATCATCTAGTCACAATTCAGTTGGTATATGCATCATAAAACCGTAACCGCAGAGCTAATTCTGTTGATTTTCGAGGAGTTCCCTGGAATATCTTCCACATGCATGATCAGACTTGAACCAAATTCTATTGGGTCCCATGGGATCAATGGGACTACACTGACACTACTTTTTCGAATGCAAAAATAATTTTCCAAATCGGTCCATAAACGCCGGAGATATGCTGTAACATACATAAAAAAAATACGGTCGAATTGATAACCTCCTCCTATTTTTGAAAGTCGGTTAAAAATACATTTTCTCAAAATGCGTTAATACGTTTATAGAAAGAAAGAAAATACATTTATTGGGGTATCAACATAACAACAAAATAAAAAATAAAAAAAGTATACAATCATACAAAAATACCCCAAATGGGTTCCCACTCCCAGTGGTGAGGTACTAGAAAAATGTTATTATTCTAGTATTCCTTCACTGATTTTCAGTGGACACCGAAAATATCTGACAAACTGACGGCAGCAACGTTTATAATTTACTTTATAGTTTGTATTGATACTTCTTGATGGAATTGCATATTACTTTTATATAAAGACAAACACATTTTTATACTTTCAATTCCACTATATCAATATATTTATATAAAAACGTTTATAAGAAGAATGTTAGGAAATTTTAATTTTTAGCTTTTCGTATTGTTTTTTTTTTTAACTAAAAAATACTGTTGAAAATATTATTTTGTTACGTCAATTAGTTTTTGATTTATAAGCAAAACAAATCGTAACCGCCCGACGCGGCGATTGCGGCGGTGTGACGTCATAAAACAGACAGCTCATGCGCTCGCTATAGCGCTTTCCACACGTACTATAGTTGCTGCGAAGTAGTGCGGCCCGCGCGGCGTCTGTTTTGTGACGTCATAAGCGGTCACGTGACTTTAGCGGAACTCGAAAGTTTAAAAAGCTTATAAAATGAAAACTACTTGGTATTTTTGACTGCAACAAAAAACAGTGTATTTTTATAGGTACAAGCTATACTGTAACAAACTTTCAACCTATTCGGCATACCTAGTAACATTCTCCATTGTTTTCAGCACTCGTGTTGCCCCAACGTGTTCGTACAGAACGTGTTCGTGGACACGCACGACCCGCGCTTCCCGTGGGTCGCGTTCTTCGCTCTCACTCACATACGGGCGGGCAGGGAGTTGACGTGGAACTACAATTATGACGTCGGCTCAGTGCCTGGGAAGGTGAGAATTTACTCGATACACTGTATGTATATGATAGACTTCTTGATGGAAATGCATTTTTTATATACTAATATTATAAAGCTGGAGAGTTTGTTTGTTTGAACGCACTAATCTCGGGAAGTACTGGTCAGATTCGAATTTTTTTTTAGTGTGATATAGCCCATTTATCGAGGAAGGCTATAGTCTATATATCATTCCAATATTCTCACGGCAGCGAAGTCTGGGACGCAGCTAGTATTTTATAGAATTGAAACTATTTTTTACACTATTTCCACATTTATTTATAGACTATTAAATTTACAACCGGTTTCGAACAATCATCGTCAGGTCTTCAGGTTCGAAACCGGTTGTAAATTTAATAAAGCCTATAAATAAATGTGGAAATAGTGTAAAAATAGTTTCAATTCTATAAAATATTAAAAGGTAAGAATTATTATATAATAGCTTTCCGCCCGCGGCTTCGCTCGCGTGGACCCGGCAATTCGAATTTTTCTCGCTATACAAACCATGCTTGTTCAACGAACATTTAAAAAAAAGAATTGTCCAAATTGGTCCAATCGTTGTTGAGTTATGCACTTACCAACACTTTTTGCGATTCATTTTTTTATATCAGATTACACCAAGTACCTTAACACCTAAATAATGAAAAGAGTAGGCGAAGCTTTTTGATTTAATATGATTTTTTACTACAATATCTTTTATGTCGCTTTTTCCTACCAATATCCCGCTTTTGATCTCGGTTTCCAATGATTTACGTTCTTTGCTCTCAACCTTTCTTAATCGTCCATTGATCCCCGTTGCCGGCCAGCTGATGTGTCACGTTATCAAGAAGTTCAATAAATAAATCATATTAAATTAACAAAGCCTCGCCAACCCTTTTCATTATTTAGGTGTTTAGATACATGTTCTGAATGACTTTCAATTGTTATACTTGTTAGTTCAGTGGTTGTTGTGTGGTAACTGAGAGATTTGGGTTCGATCCTCAGTGTAAAAGTTAGGATATAATATTAAACTAAATTATATTTTTTTTTTGCATTTAACTCTACCGATCTAATTTCTCTTCGTAATCGTTTTTTAATACTCTATAATAGATTTTGAAACATTTTCTATCTTTAGTTTATTTTATATTTTAAGATTTTTAAAAATTTAGTTATGTTATTAGTAAAATTAATACTAAATTTCACTTTAGGTGCTGTATTGTCATTGTGGTGAACCAAACTGTAGGGGACGACTGTTGTAGGTAAGTACGAGTTTTTAAAATGAATGAATGAATGACTGAATGAATGAATGAATGACTGAATGAATAAATGAATGAATAATTCTTTATTTTACACCATACATATAAATTTCATCGGTTAACAATACTTATAAACTATGAACACAGGGCGACCTTATCGCAGACACCGATCTCTGCCAGGCCTATATTCTGCTACAAATTCATTTAAAAATTAAATTAAACATATGAAATAAGATTTACTTATCATAAAAATACATACAATAGCATTCATATTCTATGGAACTAGATACGAGACTTCACTTATTATTCATTTTATTTTTCTATAGCGTGCATTGTTATTTCTAAGTCAAACACTTTCTTTATTGTATGGACATATTTAATACAAGTTTAATATATCTTAAATTTTGTATTTTTTCAGAATCTCGTCTATGTCAACTATATTATTAATAGAAGAAAAAGTCAAATTATACATAAGTATATTATTTGATTTTTTGCCAAACTCGAAATAAAATATTTTTTGTATAATTCATAATTAATAAAATGTTTTTAATGATAAAGTCTGAAATATATCATGATAGCATTTTTGCCTCGAAACAGATTTATACAGAAGTCAAACTCGTGTATGTCTTTAGTTTTCATACCTACGCACACAGACACAGACGTATGTCTCAAATAGATGACATTCGGGCACAGACTGTTCCGACATGACCCGAAATATTGTATCTGTGAATACTGTCTTTGTGTGCGCTACGTATTAAGTTTTTTTAAAGTTTGATTAAAACGGTAGGTTATAAATAGTTTTTTAACATGTGCATAATATTAATGGTTCCTACGTTATGATAAAAATTTGATGAACAATGTAATGGTATAGTAGAAAAGCCATTTAAAAAATTGTAATAAAAACCGACCAAGTGCAAGTCAAACGCGCACACGATGGGTTTCGTACAAAAACAGGCATAAAATCACATACTACTACCTACTATAACGAAAATAGAAATAGATCTATAACTATCTACTATAACGAAAATAGAAATAGATCTATTAAAATGTGTAACTATTCAGGTTTATTATAGATACAGTCTGGTGTCAGACTTACAGACAGACGCAAGAATTGGATCCCGTTTCACCCTTTGAGTGCGGAACCCTTAAAACAGTCATTTTAATTATGTCTGTGGTCCATAAATGTTGCCCTACATCTT
>LQNK01000299.1:416796-452124 GCA_001586405.1 Phoebis sennae | reverse complement strand
TGTATACTTTTCTGTTATTGTGTACAATGAAGGATAAATAAATAAATAAATAAATAAATAAGATGCCACCTTGCCATGGTGATTTTTGTATTATAAAGTATTTAAAATGGACAGTAACTCAATATTTACTAATAGTGCATAATTAAAAAACTAATATTTGATATATATTTATGCGACAACGTGATTAAATAATTTATTAATGTTATTTTTTAACAGTACCGAAAGTACCGAAATTCCCGGGACTTTGAGAGCCAGTACCGGTACTGGACCAAGGCTCTCAGTACCGGGAATTCCCGGGAAATCGAGTACCGGGAATTCCCGGGAGCAATCCCTAGTCATAATACAACGATTGGTTTTTGAGAAATGAAGGTAGTCCATATCACAGAACCAGTCCATATTTGGCGCACTTACTCTACGATTTGAAAAAATTGTGTTAGATAGAGCATTGATCGAGAAAGGCTCTGTAATATTTAGTTACGGGAGTGAGGCGCGCAGAATAACTAGTTAATAATACATATCAATTCAATTGATTGTTGTTTTCGCAATAATTTTAAATGGAATGTATATGTATGATAGACAAATCAATTTCTTGTATAAAGTGATTGCTGATAATGCAAAAATTTTGAATGGAATCCATATGTATGAAAGATAAACAATTTATTCAATATAAATAGTTTTTTCTGGCATCTTCGTTTAACGGATTAACGGTATCTATCTGAATGTATATTATGTATGTACCTACTGAAATCCCACGCTAAATGACCAAACAGCTAAATTAAAAACCTTCGTATGTTCCGTCACCTGATTTAGGTAGCTAGTTAAAAAGGGTTTAATATAACTTTAGCTAGCGTAAGCTCAGTTAAAAAGGGTTTAATATAACTTTAAATCGTATACAAGTCTAGCACCCTAATACGTTCCTCGAGCATTCCTCGACTTCACTCAACATCTGTCAACGAAAATTTACATTCTGAGTCGGAACTCTACTATTTACTAACTAACGTCCACTCACGTTATGAAAATTTCGGAGAAGAATATATTTTAACACCTCCATTCGTTCGATCTATTCATTAAAATATCATATTTTTATGTTATGAATTTTCGATTGAAATTCGTCATACGTCATATTTGACGTAACCTGAGTGGAAGTAAAATTAAGGTAACTTCTTAGAATACGAGTTTAGGTCTTAATGACAATCTGAATGAAAGCAATCTGTATAATTGAGAGCGTAAAGGCGTTGATCAAAGGCGTCGCGTCGCACGCAACGACACCGCGGGGCGTCGCATTCACACTTGTGGGCACTGTGCGTTAGGGCTACATCTGTTTGTTTTCTTTTACTTCTAAGCCAACTTAAATTGTTTTTATTCAATAAGACCTACACAGGTTATGACCTATAGCTGTACATTAAATCTGCATAATTGTAATCGTAAAGGCTACTTACTATTCAACTATCCACTATCTGACTACGTACTTTTATATCTATTATGCGTGAAAACTCTTATTTATTTTAAGTTTTAAATCATACTTATATTTGATTTTATGCGGAGGTATTGGGACGGAAACACATATTGTGTGTGTTCAACAATGATGAGTATAAGTCACGATAATTTTTTAAAATATCCATAGATTTTTGCAATTATTTTAAGATTAAAATCAGAAGCTAAAATTGTGTAGTGATAAAAAAGTACTAAAACTCCTTGATGGCAGCCCTGAAACCAAACGCACGTCGGTTCCGCATTGTACGGAAACGGCGACTAGGGCTGTCAAGACCGCGCGGGGGTTTTGTGCGGCGGCATCGGCGCGGAAACGCATCTCATGTGTGACAACCCTTGTCGGGATCGGACGAATGCGTTATACTGTTCTTATTTATTTTTAATCTTAAAAGAGAAACTAATTAAACTGCAGATTTGTTATATGTAGAATAGAATAATTAGGATTACAACTTTCAATTCGAAAATTTAATTAAATATTAAACGTGTTAAAATTAAACACAAACAAAATACAATAAAAGTTATTTTCTACTTTTGAGGGTAAAGAAGTCGGTTCTATTTTTTGACCAAAAATTTTTTTTTCCATTTTTAGTGACCTGTGAAGGGTTAAAACAACAGAGCTAGCGACAATTCAAGTCTCAGGCCCGTATTCAGAGTTGTCGCTCAGATCAACATTCAACCGAGATTCGATTTGATTACCGATCAGCACTTAAGACGATACCTTATTCCAAAATGAAACTTGAGCTTTGTTCCGTAGAAACTTGTCTTGAGTAAGGATATGATCAATGATCATGGAAACGATAATCAAAACTTACTTTTGTCTTTAATGTTTCACGTCACATTATTACACGGCACATCATCAAATGTTTTAGTAAAATTACTGTTTTTTAAACAGCTATTAATATCTTTATTTTGAACTATAACAATTAAGGAACAATAAAATAGTAAAATGTCAATCGTTACTCAAGACACCTATTCACCACATTTACGCAATCAACGATCAAATCTATACTCAGTGACAGATCTCGACTTAAATGACGTTTCGGAATAAATAGCTGAGGGTAGATTTGGTGATCTTCGATCGTTTGAGAAACGATTGTCAGATCGAGTATTAAATAACGTTCTGGAATCAAATCTTGACTCAAAACTCGACTTAAAACTCGAATCATAGCTCAAGATGCAACTTTGAATACGGGCCTCAGAGTTAGAGTTTAATAGGTATATAAGTCATTAAACTTTAACCGCAGAGCTTATCCTGTTGATTTTTGAGTAACTCTCTGGAGTTTTTTCCACATGGATGATCAGACTTGAACCAAATTTCTATGGGTCCACACATATAACAACATATGCATGATACAATGCAGTGCGAAACAAATAAATTAAATATTACAAATTATTATAGAAGAGGTTTGATCTTTAGCTAAGCACCACCAATTAATTTAAAAAACACATTCCAACCATTTGTACTCAAAGAAAACATTCAGGTGCAAAAACTAAGTCGACCTTGCGCGTTAGGGAAAGCCGAGCTTTTCTGCTTGTGTAGCCGGTGTGAACGTCACGAGATGCAAACAACGCAGGGCGGAGACAATAGTGCGCGCACAATGCACGCAGCGAGCGGAAACAGCTTAGCTGATGGCGCCTTGATGAAAATGCACTATCCGATAAATGTATGGATGAATGCACTGTCTATATTTTGATGTTTGATATTTAGTATTAGGTGTCAACTTGAACGAGGTATGCGGAATTAAATCACATATTTCTTGCATATCATGTAATCTAACACACAAATACAGCTTAGATAGCGCCTTGATGAAAATGCACTATCCGATAAATGTATGGATGAATGCACTGTCTATATTTTGATGTTTGATATTTAGTATCAGGGGTCAACTTTGAACGACGATGTATGCGGAATAATATCACATAATATTTCTTGTACATCATGTTATTTAATACACAAATACAATTGCACTAAACATAGCTTAGATGGCGCCTTGATGAAAATGCACTATCTGATAAATGTATGGATGAATACATTGGCTATTATGTGATATTTAGTACAAAATAGGACTGCCTAACACTGCTTATTTCTTTCGTGTCTTACAATCAGTTCTCTCTCAAGACGTGTCTGATTTTCGTCCTACAGAATTATAAGAGTAAACAGTGCGCCTATGCTTCCTCACTAACTAGTGCATATAATATTTCCCGCACAATTGGCTAGTCTCTGTACGGATAAGCCGCCGTGGCCAGAATTCATTCAGTAGCGTTGTGTTTTAATCTTAACTCGAGAATTTTTTAATTGCACTAAATACAGCTAAAATGGCACCTTGATGAAAGTATTTCCGATAAATGTATGTATAAAAACATTACGTATGTGTATTTTGAAGTGCGCTGCTGTATTATTAAAAATCAACTTTAATGATGTATGCGGATTAAAATATCATTTCATATTCTTATACTGAGTAAATGTTTCAGAATTGCAGTAATTAAGGCTTAGCTGATGGAAGTTTATGAAAATGTAATATCCGATAAATATATGGATGAATGCATTATGTATTTTCATGTGTAAAATTTACTATCAGAGGCCATTTTGAATGACGACGTAGTCGAAATAAAATATGATTGCATATTATATCTTTCACGCTGTATATAATAATTTAACACTGTTTTTGCTAATTTACGAGTTGTTTCAATTCGACAGACTATGAACATATGAATAATATAAAAACTAGCAGCTTTATATTATTACTGTATTAAATATATTATTGCATACTATATACTTGCCAGTTGCCGGTATCTTCGGTGGTAAATTAATAAAATGATCATAAGTAGGTATTTTGTAAGAAGTTTACATAAACAAAAATATCTATATCGAATTCAATCCTTTTTTAATTGACAAATATTTTCTATTCTATTGTACACCGAATTAAATCCTTGTATAAATTGATAAATTGCACCTTTCTGTAATGTAAAACATAAGGAAATAGCATTTTTAGCGCTTGTATGTGTGTAATGTCATGGCAGCGGTAGGGGGAGAGTGGGCTCATTACTCGCACGTGGAGCCGCGTTACATTGGCAATGAGTTATTGACTGCGCTCAGAGCTCATGTGAAACTCGGTGCCACTTGAAAAATGCCCCCGATATGTTTCTAGTCATAACTCCCACTGGGTTCATTAGTAAACACGTTTGTTAATGTCGAATTTGAATAGATATTGAACTCTTATTAAAATTGTTTGTTGTTTGTTATTCTTTTCATAACATCGAAGTTTTAATATTTTCAGATTAATGCGGTACGTTCGTTTCACGAACGATCGTCTTATGAATTTTATTTGTTGCAAAATGTTATTAATTATGATAAAGGACGTAGCTACTGATTCAAGTATTCACAAATATAAAGGAGGGAGAAAAATGAGCTATTAAATAGAGAAAAATATCTAATAAATTTATTTAAAAAGACAATTGGCATTTTTATGGGTACAGAGCCATAAGCGTCTAAGCAACCAAAAAGCCAATTTAATTAAGTAGGCAGCAGGGGGTGTAAAGGAAAATTTGCAACTAAAAAAAATAATATTACCACTCTTCTTTATTTCCAAATTTATATCCATGGGCAACCTGGAAGAAATCGCTGCCTAACGATAAGACTGCCATGTTTTCTTTGTCATGTTATTTTATGTTTGTGAGCAATAAAGTATTTTCATTCTAGCTATCTACTTTACTTAAAATAGCAATTTACCCTGATTTTTAATAATCTCAAGTTGATTGATGACGCAACACAAAACGCGACAAATGATTCACTTAAGCGATATAATGTAACGGTCTCGTAGCCCACCGTATTTTCTAATTGAATCATGTGTGATTTATTATTGGTCTGATGATGTATCATTCTTTCAGCAGCAGCCGCGCACCCCAGCTTGCGGGGTATTATTGCTACAAATGTTCATATCCGCGCTTTTTAAATGTGGGGACAATTCGACCCGGTCTCCCCTTAGTTCTTTTATTAAACTCGTTTTTTAGTGTTTGATTTAATCGATTTTGAAATGATAAATGGAAATTATTTTTATTAATCAAAACAATTTATAACTTCATTTGATGTAATTTCGCTGCAGTATATAAATAAACTGAAAAAATGGTATATTAATATGGATCTTTTTTATATAAAAAAGGAGTAAAGATCGAACTTAACAATATTATTAAATACGTTTTAAGAACTTCCGATGCCTTAAATGTTAAAGTTTTGATGTTTTTGTGTCGATTACGTCACAATTACTGAACGGACTTGAATTAAATTTTGTATACAGACAGCTTTTATTGGTCCGTAGACCATGAATCTCAAACGGATTAAGCCGCGGGCGGAGGCTATAGATATTATAACTGTAAGAGTATAACTAAGCCTGTTAAAAAGTTCCTATGGTACCTCTTTCAGGTAAATCCATTTATTTTGCTCAAGAGCAAATTTTAACTATAATCATCCTTTGTGTTCAATATTTAGCAAAGAGTTTAAGTCTACAAAGAACGCTTCTAAACTGCCATTTTATAAAACGGAAGTATTACGTAATAATTGAACAAAATAACAATGTAACACTTAGCTAATACGTCTCAATGGGGAAGCGAAGATGACCGCGGGCGCTTACCGGATTTACCCTTATTTATACTCCTTACGATCTGAATAGAGTTACGAATGTATAGAATGGCCAGCAAATAACCTAATTTAACTTTATTATTGCCAATGTTCAAATTTCGCTTGGACTTTTGCAAATGATTAAAATCAACATACTATTTTCCTAATTTCAAGAATGATGTGAATAACAAAGTTACAGTTAATGCATACGGTAAAAGCCATATACGTTACCAAAAACTAACACACAGACATATGCCCACAGGGGAGGAAACTCCTTTGACGACTATGCTTACAGGCACACAAACATTAGAACGTTAGATAAATACGTTAGAATAATTAAAATAAACTTTATTCTATTACCCAAAGCTTTAAAAATAAATAACTTTGCATCCCAACCAGACGAATAATATTCAATGAAATAAATGTGTACCGCTCTATGCTTTAATAACTCTACATCGAAACCGGAAAGGCTTGAAAGTAAGTGGCCAATTTTAGAGTTACATTGATGTTGGCCTTAAGACCCTCAGTTTGGAAACATCACAACGGGATGCTTTACATCCAAATACCTGATGCGTTATGAAGTGGTAACGTTTTTAACTGCTAATGCATCTTATAATACTTTTCTAAGTGCATTTACAAAGCCGAATTTAGTCTTAGTAGGACAGCATTTGTTGAAGGTGAGAATGCATTTTTAAGAGGTGTTTAAGCACTCCGGATAATCTAGATTTGCAAAGTGATCATGTTTTGTGTATGACGGAACATGAACACATGAATACATGTTAGACGGTATACTTGTAACGTCCCAAAACGCAATTGCAGTATTTCTTTGTTAAGCCTAAATCCTTCGCATGGGGTCTTCAAAAGCTTAGGTCTTAAAAGTTTGCGAAATATGTAGACTTAGAATGTGTTTACGTATATACGTAACGGTTCGTAATCGGCACATGACGTCCACGTATACGTCTGCTGATGTATAGACATGGCTTTATTAAAAGTGTTTGTAGTGTTTATATTCATATTTATAATATGATAGGTAAAATCGACTAGACAAACTCAACGTATTCTAAAATGGCTGGTAGAGGAAGATGAGGAAAATATTTAGTAAGCTCGCGGTTTGGAACAGTGTATACTAATTATAATATAATTTACAACTTCTCCAAAGGGGTCCACTGGTGGTGCTGAGGTCTGTCTGCTGGTGCCTACGAAAAAGCGTTGTTTTCACTGTCCAAAATGTACAATTTAAGTCTATGGCTACATTTCCAAAGAAAATATTGTCTAAATCTATATTATGTACTGATTGTGTGTAGTCACTTTTAGTTGATTATTGTTGATTTATATTTTTAGTTACTTTCTTTCTACTTTTTTTTCAGTAGGTATGTAGTCTTTGTAAAAATGTAATCTAATTTAAATAAGATTTTTCAAAATTATTTGAAATATACATATACATAATTCATTATGTCAATAGATTGCCTTTATTTTTAGTATCTCTACGGGCCTAACGCGAAAGTTCACGTAATTTTTAGGCGCGACTTCAGAAGGCTTAAGAATTGTTCTTAAAAGCTATATTGATATCATAACACTGGCATAGAATTATCTTTGTTTGTGGGACGAAACAAACCTCTATAACCGACAGAAAGAAGAGCGAGTGCAACATCGATTTATACAATATATTATTTAATTTTATATACACCTCCCTATAACAGATATGACCTATAATCTCTATCAGTGAAAACCTCTGTGGAGTGTGTTTATCTATAAAGAGTTAAAGGTTGAATGTCTCACTTAACTAGGTGACACTGTACATAGAATTAGTATAGATGTCTTCATACAGTATCAATGTATGAGGAAAAATTGATAAAATAAAATATTAATGACATTGCATCACATATAATATATTGCCATTGGAGTTAGTTATAGAACTCAACTCAGTAAATTTTAGAAAGCAGTTATGATAGCCACAATTCTTTTTAAAGGACCTAACTTTCTAGGAGTTTATCTCTTAGCTATTTAGAAATTGTAATCAACATTATCTTTTATCTTAGTCTATGGCGTGTTAAGAAACACTTGGTAATATAATATTTATTTAACTATTTAATCTCTATGAGGGAAACCTCATAAATAGAAGAATAACAGACTGTAGTCCTTGTAACTTGGGTCCAAACTTATAGTAATTCAAATTAATTGATTATATATATGTGGGCTTTTTAGTACGTATGAGTAAGTAGCATATTAAAAATAGGATATACAGTCTATAGGTTAGTAAATATTATAAGTATTAAATGAGAAACTTGTTATTTTATTGCTGCTATTAAAGAGCCCACATTTTAGTAAGAACTTCATTATCTTAATTATAAATTATGGTCCTAATACCAATTATATTTAATTGAATACAATAATATAAAACCGAAAATAAGCATAAATAAAAAGACATTTTTTTATTATTTTACACACCTTAAACGATAAGAAAAACCACATAAAGTCAAGCAATAAGTCATAAAAATTAGAAAGTCTACCAGTTTATAAGGCGGTCGTTCTCACAGGATTGTAAAAGTATCTCTCAATTACTGCAATAAAAATAATATTGTAGGCAAACATGAGGACTCTTTGAGTTGCAGCCGACAGCTACCGAACGGTTTGTGCAACCCTCGCGGTAACAATGCGCCTGCGCACAAAAACGCAGCTCCTTCAAAGATATTCCTTTATTTTGGCCCAAACATTGGCATTGCCCCATTGTACTCGCCTTTGTTGGCTATTTACCGACTTTTGGGTTGTTACATTGAATTGAATGCCGCGTACGTAAAAAATGTGGCTTTCGATTTGTTTCTATGAAAAGACGGATCAGTTGACGACTTAATTTTTACGTTAGTTAAATAGTTTTATAATTTCGTTCTGCGCGTAAATGGAGCTATTGTGAAGACCTAATGTAATAATGTAATATTAAGGTTAGAAAAAGAGAATTCACTCTTTCATTATTATATTTTTAAATAAATTAATTACAAATTATCTGTATTTTGAAGTTAGAAGAATAATTAATTTTAGGTACATAAAATGTAGTCAAAGGAGGTATTGTAACCTTAATTTAATTACATAAAAGTTCTAAAAAATCATTTAAATTTAATGATTACCATAAAATACAATATTTCAGAAACATCAAGCAATGCCAATGAAAAATAAAATGGTACTTCATTTGAATAAAATAAAATATGCATCCAACATGCAAAACAACAAAGGAAAAATGTATAGTTAAATATTACGGATAAACTTGAAACTTGAGACTTTCATTAATCTATCCTACTAATTTTTGAAAGTAAAGTGTGTGAGGATGCATTTATATATGAATATTTGTTACTCTTTCACGCTAAAACCATTGAACCGATAATGATGAAATTTGGTAAACATATAGATAAGGGTTCAAAATAACATATAGACTACTTCTAATCCCCAAGTTGCCACGAGATCAGAAGTTACGCGGATGAAATGCGGGCGCGGCTATTTATTTATATTTCTAGGTTAGGTTAGAGATTATGTTTTATCCGCAGTACACTGTAGTATCATCAAAAATTAGACACATATTCTTACATTAATATTATACCTTATACAGCATTTTACTATTATTACCTATCTTTAGAAATTGGCAAAAAAAGGCATTATCCGTTACTCTAGGTAAAAAATAATAAAACCAAAAATCAACCCTTGCCATTAACTTTATTGCTTTTCGCCATAAACATAAAATTTTACAAGATTGCCAAACCGACCATTTGCGAATTCAAAACTATCGGCATCTAGCCATAAACTGAAGTAATTGTTTATAATAAAAACTTCGGTACAAAGAACTTCAAAGGTTTCGTAAGACAATGGATCGTAAATAGTCTTGTTTAAGCGTAGCAGCTACCTTAGAGATAGTTTGACCTATTTTGAGGGTATTTGTAAATATTGTTCTTATAAAGTCCTTTCTGAGAACCTTGAGATAACATCTGGCGTGATCGATAAAGTTTATAAAGCTGAAATACGATGTCGCTTCTAAGCAGAGATTTCTTTTGCACCGATTTATTCTGAGACTTAGGATTATACGGCATGCTAAAGTATTCTCCCTTCAATATATTTCTTATAAAATAAATGCTTTTATAGCGTATACAAGATTTCTTATAATTTATCTGTCGTACATTTTGATATTATTATTTTTTAGATCATTGTATATTTTAATAATTATATTATTAATCTGGCGATAGATTTAAGTGATAATAATAATTGCAGGCCTAATACGTGGGCAAGATGTTTGAGTGAAATTTCATTTTTTTACCTAGAATAGCTAATAAAAATACATGTTGTACAGCATTTGTAGCAAATATTTACTATGATTAAATTTAGAATAATATATTTCTTTATTTTTATTTAATTTACTATACTTAATAAAACTATAATAATGATTTATAAAAAGTTTATTAATAATTCGAGGTAGAGGTAGTATTTTCAGTCCTTTTAAACAAACGTATTTTTGATAAATTAATGTTTGTTTTCTTCATGAAGGCATATTTTGGTAAGTTTTCACTATGATAACAGATGTTTAAATTAAGGTTCTCTCAATAAATCTCTATAACATGAGTAGAACTGTGATAGTACGTAGACCTACCACTACAAATATATATATTTTTTTGTATGACTAAAAACTAATTAACATAGCTGTCTAAGAACTAATATTTTTCGATAAGGAATAAAATGCAAATGCATTAAGATTTAATATCGAACTGAATGGTGACCTTAAAAGTGATAAAGAGTCGCTTTCAAACAAAAGTATGGACTTAATTATATTACACTGTGTTTTTGTATAATATATAGCTATACAAAAATACATAATACAAAAAACAGAGTTAAATTTATATTATTTCTATTTAAATTTGCTCATATCGAAAAGGCGAAGTAAGTTTAGCGCGACGCGGGAAACTCGCAAAGTTGTCTAAGTTTGTCGCCCCGCCCGCGCCCCGCCCCCAGCGCCCTCTCGCTCACTCCTAGCGGCGCTTTTCAACCGTCTTTCTTACGTGCAACTTTTAGCTTCTTTCGAACTTTTAATAAGATATAAACTTTAGACGAACAAAATAGACCTCGATTTATTTCATTTCTGGCGTTGCATTTAACATTTAAAATGTCAATCCATTTAACAGATTGCAATTTCATAAATTCCAATTAAATTTTACACTGCAATATAGGAACCCAGTAATGAGGACGTTTGAAGCGTGTCAATTATTTAATGCTGATCGACCGCGCCCAGGTGCTGCATTCCTCGCGTGCTTCGACCAAATAAAGTGCCACCCCGCGTCAAAGCTCCCAGCTCAAACATGAAAATCATAATTTTTCATGAGCTCGTTGATAGGTTTTCGCACCGACCGCGGTTTCCCGCCGCCCCGTGGCCTAATTACCGCCGCCTCGCGATACGTCACATCGGTAATTCAAAAAAATCCACCCGTCCCTCTCCCACTCGCGGGTCGCCGGCTCCCGCGTCCCGTTCGCGCGAGCATTTTTATAAAAACGCAGAGATCAACCGCGGCCGTCCCGTTCGTTCCCGCTGCGGCTCCGCGCTGCCCGCACCCTTCGTCTCCTTCCCACTTTTTACGAGACGTAGGGGCCGCCACCCGGTGGGGGCGGCGACCGCGCGAACGCAAAATATTGACCATCGGAAAAAGTCGTGTCGTATCACAGTCATCAGTCGAAACTGAGGCCCCGCGTGTACGCGTACTTCGCCGCAACTTCGGTGCGTGTCGTGCGTCTTCGGCTTGCGGTCTCGGTGGGTCGCCCATTATTTTTCCCCTCCTAGCGTCTTGCCCGTGCCCAACAAGTGGTGTACGCGGCCGCTTGTGGCTCATACGGCGTCTCGCGCCCTTACTTTAAACAACTTTTAGGAGCGCTCCGCGTCGCGAGTTAGAAATTCGATCGCGTGTTTGAAACTTTTCGAAAGTATCTTTAAGAGTAGTGACGTGACGGAGGACTGTTGTGGCGTGTAGACAAAGTGTTCGAGGGTGAGCTGAAGTCGATGCACCTTCCGCACGCGAGCCCCCCGGCCCCAACGATGGCGGATGTTTACTCACACATTCATGAGTACTACAGGCAGAGCCACGGAGACCTGGTGCAGACGGGATCCCCAGCAGTGCTGTGCTCGGCGCTACCAGGCCATTGGCGATCTAACAAATCGCTGCCGGTAGCATTCAAAGTGGTCGCCTTGGATGACGTTCAGGATGGAACATTAGTGACAATCAAAGCTGGGAATGACGAGAATGTGATGGCCGAGATGAGGAACTGCACGGCGGTGATGAAGAACCAAGTGGCAAAGTTCAACGACCTGCGATTTGTTGGAAGGAGCGGTCGCGGCAAATCCTTCACCTTGACCATAACTATCAGCACATACCCTTCCCAAGTGGCGACATACACCAAAGCCATCAAAGTGACCGTTGATGGACCAAGAGAACCCAGAACTAAGCAAAGTAAGTTATCTTATTCTTATAATATTTTAATATATCTCCAGAAAGAAAACAATAGTATATTTATGCTAGATATTATTTTACGCTTTGATTGGAAAAATGTTTACTTCATTCCTTGTATAAACGTACTTTATCCATTTTTTAATAATACGCGATCACAAACCGGGTCAAGATTTGGAACAAAAAACGATTATTAATTGACAATGCGTGTGCGCTTTGGCCAACCGCCAGTAAGCACCGGAGTCGGTTTGCGGCGCCGCGGCATCTGACCACATTGAAAATATCCCGTACTAAAATCCAAACGACTAACTCAATACAATCGTAAATTCATTTAATATGTCTGCTCTTCGCGGTGATCCAGAGATATTTTTATACATATTGTTATGAGCTAAATCTTTGTTCATAAACGATTTTATCTGTATACAAAGATTGTAAAGAGCAAAAGTTTGTTTTAACGCGCTAATCTTAGCAAGTACTGGATGGATCGAAAAAATTATTTGGATTATGATAAATAGGTTGATGAAGACGGCTTTATGAGACCGTAGAGCACAGATAGTATAAGATATTTCTAATTGCAGTGCACTTAGATACCTAAATATATATAAATATATATAACTAATGTAATAAAAATATTTATTATTGTCTTAAAAATCACAAATGCTAACCATTAAAATATTTCTGCAACTTTCAATTTCGCATTTAAACCATATGAAACATTTACTACACAATTTATTGAACTCCAATGAATCCAACAATTCATTCTGAATTCCAAGCATTTGTGAATTATCTTACGATCTTGATAAAATCTTACCATCTGGACTATTGTAAAAACAGAATCAATCAGATAGACATTAATTAGATGTTTCGTATAGCCGTATTACAAAGTAAAAATAACGTTTTTACGACGCTCGAATGTTTTGACGTAGAGTTATAAATGGTTATTGGTTCAGGAGTGCTTTTAAATGCAGTGTTTATATGAAGATCTTCATGATTCTTCCTTTGTAGAAGTCTTAATGTTTATCATCCTATATTATTGTGTGTTTTGAGTCGATGGATGAGACACTCTAATTATAACTTCATACTTATAACAAAGGAAATATTTGACGAATAAATAATTTCAATATATTAGTTTCAATAGTACTAAAATAACGAAAACTTTAAAAATTCAAATAATTAAACTTAAAAAAATCTTGTATCATTATTAAATCATGAAAATATGCTCAATAAAAAAATAACGAAGACATTACAGTTTCAAATCAGAATCATAACGTTTTGACACCACAGATCTATTTTAGTATTACAACCTCAGCTTCTATAAACAAATGCTGCGCCCAAACTTCGGCCAATAATAAAAAGATAGTATGCGGAAAAACTAACATCCTCCAACATCAAAGAATTTACGATCAGCCGGTAATGAATGTGAAATGAAACGTCTAACGTCATTTGATTAGTTGGTATGCGTTCAATTTACTGAATGCCTTGAGATTTCAGTTAATTAATGAATGTCATGGTTGCGAATCATTTAATAGACTGAGTTATGACATAAATTTAAAAATTTAATTTATTGACCGCATTATGCGTTGTCATGAGGCTATCAAACTTATTTAAACTTGGCTAATCGTGTGGTATACGAAGGATTTGATCGCAATATTTTTTATTGATACAATCATTAATAGAATCTATATTTATCTACTGATAAATGTTTTTAGAACAATTATTTCCACCAAACATTACGCAATTCCTCCCAAAATTTCCGAAAATGCGTCCAGAAGTTTTTGCTGTAATATGTACGCTGCTCCAAAACAGCGGTTAGCAAGTTGCACGGTGCGGCCACGGCGTGTAACAGATGTAAACAATCTCTGCCCGTCGTAAAGTCCGTTTGATCTCGCCTGCTCTAAAATATGGATTTTATGTCCCTCCTCGATGCCCACATCTACCAACCCTCGCATGTGAACCCGAAATTAATGTGGCCCGTAATCTAAGAAGTGTGACTTTACGTAGTTACAAACTTCCAAATTAGTTCGTTTTAGGTTTGAGTTCAAATGTTATATAAGTAAAGAAAATTATAATCGAACATTTAATTTTAACAAATTAAAACTTATTAACTAACGTAATCTTAAGACTATATTTAACGATACTACGGATAAATTTTGCTAACCGATAAAAAGTTCAGTAGTTGATCATATAAAATTTATAATAAAAAGTTTGTATGACAAACACGCCGGCACTATTTATCACAATATGACAAACAAAACTCAGACAATAATAAAATGTGGTAATCGTCGTAAGACGTCGTCGCCACCCCGCATGGAATTATGAGCTATAACTCTGATTCCATTTATTTAACGCCCAACGCGTCTTCAACATTAATTTATGAGACAAATGTCAACCCATTTTAGTTATTTAATGCCTGTTTTGACACTTATGTCTCCGACCATACGTTTGTTGTCTCCTGGTACCAAATTGGTCGCTCGCCATCAAACATTTTTATGACTGTACATTAATGACCCAAATAGCCCGATGCGCCCACATATGTCATAATTTAAATATATCATACGTAAAACACGATGCTTAGAAGCGTTCGTGTTCATATTCAAAGCGTATGAAAGGGTTGGGGAAGTGAATTTAATTGAAAGCTGGCATTAACAAATGGAGCGGGCCATTTCCGAGTTCCACATTTAACTCATTACGCAGCATGGTGTTGGGATCTCCTCAGTCGGATTGCCGCGTGACAGCGCGACGGGCCATCCATCAAGTTCTTAATTTAAAATACCCGCGATTTGGGATACGCCAGATACAAGCCAAACACTCGTTTGTGTCAGATTATAATGGATTATAACGAGAAACTAAATCCAGACAACTTCTTACGCATTCCTCTAGTAACTATCCAATAAAAATCCAATACAATAGCAAACGATTTGTTTACGTAAACACTATGCTAATAACTTAAAACTAACGCAACAATAAACTTTGAAGTGTCACTAAAGTTCGATCGGTAATTCGGAACAAAGTAGACAAAGTGCTCGTAAACAGTTAATCCCGTAATAAAAACGTCGATACCTGATCTCATCGATTGAGATGACTCGTGACTAGATTAAAAACGGTCATAAACCGAAAATAGACGTCGGCAGTGGCGTCTTCAGTAGTATATCGATTAAACAAATAAAAAGCGTTTCGCTCGCTGAAAGGCGAAGGCAACGTGACGGTGGAGGGTCGTAAAATCGTATGGCACAGAGATGCCGGCTAGCTGTAGTAAACCGGATCGTTTTATATACAGACTCCTTGTTACGGCCGGCGCGGTAAACATTGCGCGCTGTGTCGCCGCCTTTACGGCTAGCCTTTGTGCGATCTGATTGCGACGTTCTTGTGGACGGACCCGAACCCGACCTTATATCGTCTTATGGACACACGTGTCTAATGAACTTAAGTCTATATAACATTCTTTATAAGTCTATCGTTTGAAAATGTGGAACAACAACTAATATTTGTCTCTTTTGTTACAGATTATGGCTATGGACATCCCGGGGCTTTCAGTCCGTTCCTACTAAATCCCGGATGGTTGGACGCAGCTTATCTTAATTATGCTTGGGCTGATTACTTCAGGCCGCCACAATTGAGAGACCCCGCTTCCCTAGTTAAAGGTAATATTCATTTATTTCTCATATAGTATCAGGTCGCGTTTTTAATTAAGTATCCTTTATAAAATCACTCGTTTATAACGAGAAAAACGTATCAGCAAATATTTACTAAACTCGTCCGTTTCCTCTTAAACTTCCAATGGACGGATTATTTGGCATTCGTTAATTTGAAAATTCCCGATTTTTCAAACAACACTCGAAAACATGTTGCTCCAAACTGAACCACTCCTCAAGGCCGTACAACGCAAAGGTTCAAATAAAAGAAGCAACTCTTGAGCGCTGCAAAACAACACGGCTCCGACCGAAGCAAAACCACCCGCTGAAGTCCGGGGGAAGTGGGGGCGCTGGATGCAAAACGTGCAAAAAAGCAACGCCTTCACGTTCGAGAGAGTGTGGAGTCAATTTTATTCCAATGTAGGCGACCGCGCCACCAGCCACTTTTTGTTTCCGACGCTGAAACGCGAGGAGCGTTGTACTCAAACACCTACCGACTTTTATTAAACCCTACCTAGGTACGTTTTCACAGAGATTTGCGTGACTTTGAACATTTTGATCGCAGAACATGAACCTTAATCTAGATTATCTTATATCAAAATTTCAGTCTTGATTATTCCAGTAGGCAGAATTAATAAACGTAACATATTTTAGTAGGTACGAAACTGCACTATAGTTCGATTAAATTCAATATGTTTTTTTTATTCGTAAAATAGGAACAGACAGAACAAAATGTAATTGAACTAAAGCTATATTAAATCCAACGGTCAGAAATCACCTCAATCAGGCGCGATGTCGATATTGGCCCCCACCTCGCCAAATTACCCCCTAGTTACGACTCCACCCACCCTCAGCGCCTTTTAAAGTGGTCTGTGCAGCAGTGCTACTGCTGCAAATACAAAAAACGTAAAAGAAAGCTCGGTACCGCCACCTCTGAGCTCTTTGTGGCCCAATCTGCGCCTCTGTCGTGCGCTTTTTATCAGTTTCTCTTACACTTATCGAGAATCAAAGCTCCGGCGTAGCGACAAGAACATTTCGAACACTGTTACTAATGAAAATTTTACGTTCCGAGCTCGCTTTGTTTGTGCTGTGCGGAGATAGGCTCCTTATCGCGATAGAACCGGCTTTGTACCGCACAAGCCCGTATGTCCGTGGCATCGCCTCACGCGTGCATCGCATCGCTAATACGATCTCCGGATAGAACCGAAAAGAGACATATCGGACTGAATTACAGCTGAATGTCGTGTCTGGATCGTAAAGTACGACATTGCATTCGGATAAATAAATATTGCACCCTCACCCTACCAATATCGCGCTAAAAAAACATCCCTTTCAGTGAAGCCGCCTTTAAACGCCTACAGATTGTACATTATCCTTAGTACGATTATGCACCCTCGTTGTTCAGGGAATCGGTGGAGTGCCCGCGTGCCTCAGGCTGTCCCCGGAGACTCGTTCCTCATATTACGTCATGTTTTCGAATCAGACAACAGTAGTAACATCAAGACGTAAGAACATCAATACTTAAATAAAACATTTGTATATTTCAACGATTACTAAATTTCTCTTTTCTTTGTTAACAGGAGCAGCACCATTAAGTACGCCAGCGGTACCCATACCACCATCAGATCTGTTCCCGTTCCCGCCGGCCATGACCAACCTTCCCCCAGCGGGACTTATTCCACCGCCTGGGGCATTTCTACCACCAAATGGACTTTTACCGTTTTCGCCGCATCCTGCAGACTTAGCTCTCAAAACTTTACCGCCGGAGTTGACTCTTAAAAATGGTGTCAACCCTTACGATGCGTTACGGCATTTACAAAGCAGTGTATCTTCAATGGATAACTCTAGTGCCAGGCTATCACCAGCAAGCAGTAGACAAAGTGGAAGCCCTAGAAGTATAATAAATGCTAGCCCAAGATCTAAGGCTGATTCAAAATCAGAAGTCAATTCGACGCATGATGCGACGATATCTGATGAATCTGATGAGGAACCTATTGAAGTTGTAAAATCCGCGTTCCATCCAACGCGACCGGCCAACGTAGAACTCCAAGAAATGAAACAAGTACAAGCTGCAGATTCTACTGTTTCCGATAAGCCCAGAGTACGGAACGAATTGAAAGCACCTTCACAACGAACGACGCGAGTACTTTCCACGAGCCCCACCTCGACCAAAATTAGCAATGGAACGTTATCAACACACAAATCAGTTTGGCGACCATATTGACGCTCCTAGTGATAGTGCCAAATATTACGCCCGTAACTCACGGGTGAAATTGTGATAAACCGAGCTTGTAAATATTATAGATTTTACAAAGATATATTTATTTGTAGCGTAGGCCTTTAGATTTAGTACTACTTTACGTAGTTCAAAGTTATCCAAATAATGCAATTAATAGGAGGTTATTGTTATTTCTACGAATTGTTATGTAATTATGCCTATGTATATCGCAAAATAAAGCTGTTTTATAGAGTCATGTAAAGGTAAAATAGTCAAATAGATATATAGAAAATGTAAATTGTACAGATGAATATTGTAAAAACCAATGACTGATTATATAAATTCTATTAAGAGTCTTGTAAATATAAAAATTTTATTTATTGAATGTACATTTAAAGTTATTAACAAGGTATGTATGTTAGTGATATCTAACTGATGATGTAAATACGTAGGTGATCGAATAAAGGAAACTATTGAAAATTTATACAATTTTTTTACTTGTCAACCTGAATCCACATTGAAATCCACAAAAACTTCACTTCTATTTCGAAGTCATTAATTAATAAGAACTAGCTGCCCATCACGGCTTTGCACGGACGCAAACAAACTTACCTATCACTTTTCTGGTTTTTTTTTCTTAAGAACCTTGGCCTAAATATTATTAGGAATGCAAACAATGATGACCGATATATTATCTTCATCTGTCTACGCGTAATTTGGATTTCCAGGGGAAATTAAGTTAGATAAATAACACTTTCATTTTAAAATATTGAATGTGTAATTTGTCGGTCTAATTGATTAATTTAAAAAAATCAGTTACAATGACTAGTCCCGTATAAAACATCACTAGAGACCAGTGTTTGTTTATAAGACGGATATAATAAAACGTGCAGTGCAGATGTTTTAAGACCTTTAATTACCAATTTGCTATGAGAAATAACTGATTCTGAAACAAACATAGTCTGTTTTTATAAAGTTTAATTTAATGATATACTTTGGATCTCGGATTACTATCGTATTTCTAACCGATCTTTATAAACTCTATACCTAAAGAGTTTATTGAAAGTCTTTATTGGTCTTTATTTTATTTATAAAAGTTGAATAAGAATTTAAATATATTCTTGAAGAAACGATTCTTATAATTATAACGGAATTCTCTCTTTACTTTATATTAAAATAATCATGCATTCCCAGTAAACGTTAAAAGCAGAAAAAAGACACATTAATGTAAATTAATATGAATATTTGCATTTTTATATATATTTATAATGATTAACGTCTCACACAAAGACTACTGGATCGATACAACAGGAGCGAAGCCGCGCGGAATAGTTAGTGTTTTATACTTTAGTTAATCATATCTACTAATCAAGAATGAATATAACGAAGATAACAACATCATCGCAAGTTCATTTTTGTTTCATAGTTAAAATCATCACCTTTCAACAAAAAATATAACTTTAACAAGCAGACGTAAAATACAATCCTTTATAACAAGCTTTATGAAGGCTAATTAATCTATTTAGGTGTAAAAATGGTCGGTGCTATCAATAGCGAGCTGATCTGGTTAGCTGATTGCAGCCTGCGCCGGCAAGCGGTCAGCCGCTCTTCAAACAAGCGACACGGGGGTACTGCTCCTGGATGTACTATGTACTAAATATTATGAGTCATAGTTAAATGTGTTATAGGAACTTCTTAGGTATGTATTTAGGTGTAAAATAAGGGCTGCTATCAATAGCGAGCTGATCTGGTTAGCTGATTGCAGCCTGCGCCAGCAAGCGGTCAGCCGCTCTTCAAACAAGCGACACGGGGGTACTGCTCCTAGATGCACTATGAACTAAATATTATGAGTCATAGTTAAATGTGTTAAAGGAACTTCTTAGGTATGTATTTAGGTGTAAAGTAGTGGTGTTATCAATGGCGATCTGATCTCTGCTCCTGGATGTATGTGATGAAAGCGTTATCGATCTTGCAAGACATTATAAAATTTTAAAATTAAGAATTGAATGTAACCTGTAATAAGCGTACTGCATTGGGATAATAGATAAAGAGAGCGCAACTACATTTTTTTATAGTCGTCTCAGCCGTATGTAGTCCAGTGTTGGACATAGGCCTTGCCCAAAGATTGTCAATACGACTTGTCACCGGTGGCCTGCAACCAGCGTCTCCCTACCACTATAGTATTTATACCGTTTTATTTTGGATCAAATGATATGTGATCATAAACACTCATAGAATTAAGAAGGGTCTAGTAAGTTATCCGACAAAAATAATCAAGTAATTATATACGTGACAGGAGGGCATTACAGACCTATCTAATGAATGGCGGTTATTTTTTATTTCAATACTTATCCTTATTCATACCTTACTCAGCTCTCGTAAAAAAATATGCATACTACTTTACGATATAAAACCATGATCTTGCTTTATTAAAACTTAATATCTCAGATTTTATCACAAGCAAGTCACATCCAGTTCAACCAAATCCATGCCCGTTGAATAGAGCCTCCTCATTATGTTACCTTTGATTCACTTCAGGCGTCGACTTTATGATTCGCTTTTTGGCGAAAACTCCATACATTACACGCCATCCTATTTGGATGTATTAAAAAGCTGTGGCCAGACGGCCGCTCCGAACCAGTGAATGTATTTTGTTTGAATTTCAAATTTTGTTTGAACTGCCGCTTCAATGCCCGAGTGATTACGCTAACTCTGCATATGTGTTGTATTGGTTTTAATTAGGGTTAAAATAATGTAGCTTTTACAATATGGTTTATACATTATTCACAGGCTAAATCAACGTGATGCTTGCAGTTGAATTTGTAAGTATGAAAACTATGTTGGTGAATATAGACACCATACTTTTAACATCTACATGTTGCCAGATATAAAAAAAAATGTGATTTCACACACCCTGGCTTTTATTGACCTATTTAACACCTTAGTTTTAAAGAAACCCATTAAGCTCTTTAAATAAAAAGTTTTAAGTGCTTATCTGTTTAAACATACGAAAACGAAAAATTTTAGAACTATTAACAAAAATGACATTTTGTAATTAAGTAAATGGTTGTCGAAGAATCATTTCAATAATTCTATAGATGATAATGATAATGATGATATAGATATATCTATACTCGTTATAATTCAAAAAATCCGCTTAAAGACAATCCGTAGCGACCGGTGAAGTGAATTCGACCGTACTCGTTTAAGCACTGTCGATGCCTGCGGGCGGGCCGCTACAGCACCTATCAATTTAAATTAAATTCTAACCTCAAATAAAACGTAATTCCTCACAAAGCACAACCCGGTCATACTCACTTTCAACACACATAATACGATTTACGTTGTTGCTTAATTACTTCAAAAATTTTAATTTCAAGAATTTACAGAAAGTCGTTATACCATAAATACATTTTTGTAACGATGTTATAACTTATGTAAAATATTATTTATCCTCACAGAACCCAACAAAATCGTTAAAATCCGTAAATATCTGAATATACCTCTTTATTCGAAAATCCAAAGACAATTCATAGAGACCGGTGAAAGGTTCACCTTCGATGCCTGCGGGCGGGTCGCTACAGCACATATCGATAGGAACCAGCTTTGTTGCAGCCAGGCCCCGAGCGATCGAAATCTAATGGCACAACCTAGTCATACTTACTTCTAACATACGTAATACATTTTAAGTTATTGCTTATGTATTAATTACTTCAAAATTTTTCATTTTAAGAATGTTTAGGAAGTCATTATACTTTAAAGAAAAGTGCACAAACTACCTATATCAACAAATTTGCAACGACGATAAACTTATGTAAAATATGATTTATCCTCACAAAACCTTACACAATCGTTAAAATCCGTAAATATCTGAATTTATCTTTATTTGAAAATCCTCCTAAAGACAATTCATAGAGACCGGTGAAAGGTTCACCTCCGATGCCTGCGGGCGGGTCGCTACAGCACATATCGATAGGAACCAGCTTTGTTGCAGCCAGGCCCCGAGCGATCGAAAAAATCTAATGGAACCGTTTTAAATGGCACAACCCGGTCATACTCACTTTCACCATACGTTCCACGTTGCTTATGTATTAATTACTTCAAAATTGTGCGTTTTTGTATAGCTATGCATGGAATTGTCATACTTTTAGGGGCTGAATCTTTACTGTCAAAAATGTTTGAATACTTTTTGAACTCACTCGCCTTTTTTTTTAATTTGATATAATTTTATAATATCATGTTTAATTAGTAAACTCGCTCCAAAGCTTGCTCTCTAGTTTTATCTTCCTAATGGAAAATCGTGATTAAAAATTATTAAACTCTAAAAAAATATATTTTTTTTAAATTATGAAAATACATTATCACCTATACATACACAAGTAGGTACCTGAGATTCAAAAAAAGCTTGACATACCATATACAGTGTTTATGTAACAAAATTAGAAAGAACAACATGATTTACAATCGATACGAATCCAAGAATATAGTTAATAAATTCACAGATAAATTTCAATAAGTGGTTATTTCGTGTAACTTTCATGGTGAGTTTACTTAATGTTTTTCTGATTGCAACTTTAAATATAACTAGAAAGCATCGCAACTGTTTTGATCATCCTCATCACGATTTAAAAATACCACGTCATAAAAGTTGGAATGTTTCATAATAAAATGTCTTATAATCATTCATAAACTTTAGGAATAGACATCAAGTTGCAAAATGAATGAGGATCCCGGAAGCAAACATAAAACAACAGGTATAATATAATTTAGCATAAACATGCGACAGAATAAATATCAAATTGGCAAATGACGCACAGCTCCGCTGAGGGGACAAGAACTCGATTGGACAATGGCATAGAAGAAATCACGCCGATAAAATTTTAATGCCTGTATAAAAAGGCTATAAATTTGATTTACGCGCCCCTGACCCCGGTAAAACGGGGTAATATCGAAAAATAACATGAGATAATGTTGGCTTACAGAGTGGGGTGGTCTAATCCGACCATATTTGCGTCGAGGATATTGCGTCGTATGACCGCTCGACCGACGTAAACCCGCTCACTGACTAGCCGATACGACAGTAATGTCATACCCATATTGAGCTCTAAAGCCTCTTTTGATAATCAAAACAATGTTAGAGCGACTGAACGGAGTTTGAATTTCTCTGTCTATTATACAAATACTAGAACGATACTTTTAAATTTCATGTAGTATTACTATAATGTAAGAGATGAAATGCTATCGAAGAATTTGCAGTAACAGCGTGAATTGACTGTGAGGATAATAGTTTTACCGATGTTAACAAATAAGTAACAGCCCTAAAACCATGTGTCCTACAAAACATTTCATGTTCAATGCAGTTCGTATATCTTGTTTATGAATGTTTTACGTAAATTGAACATAGCTGATAAGATTCAAAGCAGGCTGAATGATATCGTCGTAGTCAATAAACTTGCAATCATGTTAAAACTTACATAATATTTGACATGAAATTCACACGTGGATCGCGCTTTTAAATTGAAAAAAGTATAACCCAAACCGGCTATTTCACATACGTCAAAATGTAAATAAATGTAATAAAATGGATTAGACTCAGTGAAAAATGTTTTCCACACAAAGGTCCTTTAATAGTCATTTTCTCATGATCGATTTTTCCTAAGTCAAGTCTAGCTTCGCTAAACTAAGATTCTGTACTTTTTGATAAATACATTATCTTATATGGGTCTTCACACCAAAAACTAATCAAAAAACACTCGTTACTCGTCCCAATGAATAATTACATTGATCCACAAATCCACTTACAAAAGATACTAAAGTACATGCTATTTGTAATAAATTCCTTGTAGGCCCGCGGTAAGAACGCAAAATAAGTAGAAGAAGCCACTTAAAAAGATTGGCACTCAGCGAACCGGCATAATCTATGCAAATGACTTCAAATTAGGAGTCGTCAACACGCTGCGACTGTGTAATTTGGAAGGCAAACCCTCCTTTATTATTAATATTTATTCCATTCGTTTCGTCCGAATCAAATCAGGAAAAATCTCGAAACACTTCAAAATCTTAATGAACCGAATAAATAACGAATGGGAAAGCTGATTGATGTATTTTTGGTAACAATGATAGGTGAATGAAATTATTAATTTCTATGGCATTTAGGTAAAATGCTTATTTTCCTGGTTTAATTTTAAATAGAAGTACATAGTAGTTAATATTAGTGGTTCTACAAAATGGAAGTTAAAGTTTTAAATTCATATTTCTCATTTATAGTTTCTCTTAGTCTTGTCTTTCAGTCATATTGTGTACATCTACGATTCAATTTAATTTATATATTACCAGTATTACAACTCCAATAAAATTTAAAGTAACTGCCGCCTAACCTAAAGAGCCGACTATAAAACCAAATTTTACAATAGCTTAAGCCCAAAATATTCTTTATTATCGCAATATCAACCTTTATGGTTTACCGAAAGACAAACAAATTAACATCAAAAAATATGGAAGAAAGTTTGCCCGGCGGCGACATAAAAGAGGTTAGCAATAAAAAACAATACACCGACCCAAAATTATTGTTTTTACTATCCTTGGGCTATAAAATATTTCAGGCAAAGCTACTGTGTGTACTCAAAGGAATCGACAGATACCTGTTTTTGAGTTTTTTCCGTTTCTGGAAATTCAATTGCTCTACTTTCTTTAGCATCGTTATTTTGGGTAATTAAACATTTGTCTAGCAGACATTACTATTTCTCTGTACTTGGAAAATGAACTTTCAACAATATTCATAATTTCTTCATATACAATGTACATTTCTATCCTCAACTACATATTAAATGAATAATATTTTTATTTAATCAAGATCATACATACAAACTTTTGTATTTAAATGGATTAATAGGACATTATTAAGAATGATGGATGGTTTGCTGATTAATAAATTACCTGTATATTTTTTGACACATTTACACAAAATTGTAATATTATAATAATATATATAAAATAATATAATAAATGTATTGTTTAATAAATATAATCATTTAGTCGTCAGTTGTCACCCTTTAAAAAATAATTTAATTATGAAAAATCAATCGAGATGTATCGTCAAATTAAAATTATAGTTTTGAGACTTCATGTTGCATCTTACATTGTATAAATATCAAAGATTCTCATAAATAAATCGTATCCACTCGCTACACTCACAGTTTCAGCATTAGAATCAGCCCGCCATACGGCACCAAGAAAGTAGGGTCAAGTGACCGTAAATCATAACAAACATCTTAACCCTTCGGTTACTCCTGCCCATGTGCTGTTAATTGGCGACCGGGCAAGGAAATTGGTCGCCTGTACCAGCTTCCGCGAGTTAATGACTACGCCCAGTGGATGGACGTGGAAACCAATTTAGGCGTGCGCAATCTATGCAAGGGGTTAGCCGACGCCATTCGGTTTAGTTAAGGTGCCTAATTGAGTCATATTTTATATTCAAATGTATTTAATCTTGTTTTGCATATTAACATTGATTAGGGTGTTTTCCGTTGGTTTTGCGTTGTAGTTGGTTTGGTTGCAGATTATGAATTCTTGAAAAAATTGTAACATGTAGGTGTGTCATCAATTTTTAGCAATTTTTAAAACATGCATCAAGGTTAATAGAACGTTTTTCAAATTAGAATAGCATCAATAGAAATTCATAAAACATTAAAATATATTTTAAAATAAACAAATCACTTAGAACAACTATTTGTTTTTATTTTAATAAAAATAATTTATTTCCTATGTTACTTAGCTAAATTAAAATATCACATTTCTTAGTTAGCAAGAAAATTAAATCAAACGAACGTAAAAATAAATCCGTGGCTGTAAAACAATAACAATTAAAACGTACATCAAAACAAGCATACCTTATAAACATACTCGTAATTCAATTAAATTAACAACATAGACCACTGCTAACAGCGGTGAGCCGCGCGCAAGCAATAAACCAAACTTATTTTACAATGCACTAAACACATTCACATTAACGTAACTGTAACCTTTATTGCGAATTTTTTAAGCCAATAAAAATGTCTTTATTTTCTTTGGTAAAAGTGTAACGGTGCTCCAAATCAGTAAAAAGTAGAGCCCAAAAGTAATATAGTTTTTACAATTTTGAAACAATAGCTTTCGTTTGGACCGTTATATGTAAATGTTTTACAAATGGTGTAAAAAACAGAACTGGATATCGGACATCAAAGGTAGCGGGCAATTAAATGGAATGTTATGTAAATAACAAATTAACGATCGTATTACCTGAACTATTTTAAGGCTAGTTGAGACAATTTAGTTTTATGTGTATATTTGCATAAAGATATTATTAACATTTCAGTATTATTTTTAACTAATAATTTAGTTTAGTTTCCTCCTTAAGAATTCCAACTATCAATGATTCCCAAAAAATGATTCTTACATGTGATAACTTTTCAAAGCGTGATATAAACTTGTTAGTACGATATGATGTTGTAGGAAATCAAAGGGTTGAAAAAACGCATATCCGTAATTGCAAGGATATCGAAAGTGCTTTATAGTTTATACTAATAATAATTTTCATAAGTTCTATATCATAATGCAAACTGAAAGGACATGAAAATGGTAACAATACCATACGCAAGAAAACACATCCACGATTTCAAATTCAAATTCAAAATATTTTATTTAGGATGAATCCATATTCCATTATTTTAGTAAAAAATTAAGTTATCAAAATGTCACATAAAAATAATTCAGATCTAATACTGACGACTAAGACTTATACATAATTGGAAATTTAATACATGTCAAAAGATAATATAATGTCAATTTATAAGCCAAGCAACATGAAGCTTCGCCCAACGCTTCATGAAGAAAGAGTGTACATCTTTGGTAAATACTCTTGACAACTCTCAGCTTGGTTTACACAATCGCAATACTTCTGAGTGAAAAACAAGACTTTATAATAAATACCTTCAAACTTTAATATATTTATAATGTAGCTGAAAGGACATAACAATGGTAACTACACAACACGCAAGCCAGTACATCCGCGGTTTGGCACACCCTCTTGCGTTGACAGCTCTCAGCCTGGTTGACACAGTCGCAATACTTCTAAGTGTAACACTAGATAAAATACTTTCCAATGTTAATATATTTATAATGTAACTGAAAGGACATAACAATGGTAACAACACAACACGCAAGCCAGTACATCCGCGGTTTGGCACACCCTCTTGCGTTGACAGCTCTCAGCTTGGTTGACACAGTCGCAATACTTCTAAGTGTAACACTAGATAAAATACTTTCCAATGTTAATATATTTATAATGTAACTGAAAGCACATAACAATGGTAACAACACAACACGCAAGCCAGTACATCCGCGGTTTGGCACACCCTCTTGCGTTGACAGCTCTCAGCTTGGTTGACACGGTCGCAAAACTTCTCTGAACACATACGGATTCAATATTTTGCCTTATCGCAGCGTTTTAAAATAACCATTCGTAAAATTCACACATAATATTTTCAATTGAAGTCGAATTTCACAAGAATTATAACAGAAAAACCGACAAGTTTTACAAATTCTATTTATTTAGACCGATCTTCCGTTTAAATGCATTCAAATATATAGTATATTAGTATTTAAATATAGTAATATTTAAAAATATTGTCTTCTTGTGTAGAGCTCATGTTCTTTCAAACTTACCTGTTTCTTTTTTGTTAAATGTTCTAAGAAATATTTTGTAATAACGAAATTTGGTGAAATTTAAAACGACGAAAAATGATACAATGTTATCCTAAACGTATTTATAACCACCAATTTTCACCTAACGCTTTTCGCTAAGCTGATAGTATTGATGATAGTATTCTAACGTTTAATTAGACATAATAAGAAAGTTCAATTAACGTAACCATATAGGTCAAACTGTAGTATTATAGTGATTCAAGACGAAAATTGTTATGTTTCATTTTAATCCTTTACGAGACGCAGCGTCTTCCTACACAATTTCGTCCCATACATCTGTATCACTGTAAACTTGCCCACGCTATTCGCGTTATGATAACTTTCCTCGCCTACACCATTATTCAATTTGCTCAGGTGCGACGCGAATATAAATGAAGTCGCGAGCACGTGCTCCCGAGCTGTGGGTATTCCTGAATTGAGAGGGGTTTTTATGGTACACTGAATAATTTAGGACTTTAATTAGTATAGTTACGAAGAATATTTTCTTATATTATCTGATTTAATTCGGATTTATATAATACAATCAATCAATTTTCTAAATTCAATTTTAAAATTTCAAATCAATTAAATAACTATAAATATGTTACATGCACGAATTATGAGATTTCAAACTGAACCACGTGTCTCCAAAATCCAAATTCAGTTGGTTACATGCCGATTGTTGATAGAACTTTATATAGCGACGATGGCTTGGTTACGACAGAAAGTTATAAAATCTTCGTGTGTATTTAGAAAATTATGGAAAGCTCTTCAAATCATTTATATTAATGTAAGGTATATTTTCGCCATTTCACTAGCAGGCAAGATAGGCAATTAATTAATGTTGTATACGTGATTCATCAATAGTATCTTACTGTGTTTTGTAGTAGGGGTGACAGAGATTCCTCTCAGGATACGAATCCGATTCTAACATTTGTAGGCAAAATTGTAATTAGTAAACCAATGATGCAGTTAAAATAAGGATTATCAACACTTATTCCAATAACATCCTCAAACAATACTCGATAAATATGTATATATGCAATTTTTTAAATCTTATTCCTATATCAATACGTAGCTTAAAAGTATAAAATTAAATTGCATCTTCTACTTGTTTTATTATTTGTCAACTATGATGCGATTGTCACGGTAGTTTTGTATGTATACTGGCATACTGATTTTTAAATGAAAATGAGTCAGCTTTTACATATTCTGACACTTTTTCTATTTTCCCACAGCTCTCCTGTTTTCATAATATTTTCCTTTCTCAATTATAATACTCCCAAATCTAACAGCAAACCGTATTTCATAGCGAATTCAATTCCGAACAAAATAAAATTTGTTCAGACCGCGCTAACTTGCTTAGCAATACGCGGGGCGCGTTTTTTGATATTTTTTAAAACGTTGGCGGGCAACAAATTGAAATTCATTAGTACCGCGGCATCGACGCGGGCGTTAAGGAGAATTAACGAGCCATATATGAATTAACACCGACATACATTGGCCGGGCGAGCGAGACGACCGGCGATCGATAAAAGCGAATTCGCGACAGTTTTTCTGTGGCCTTATTTATGTATTTCGTGGGCTATTTTGGGTTGAACTTTAATCAATTGTTAAGCTTTAATAGTATGTTAAGTAATGTTTTATTCTGTCTATTAGACGAGCTCAAAGATAGCATATAAGTTCAGACGAGCAATGTTGGTTTAAATCACAACTAAAGGAATTTTGCGGACTGTTTATTTCATTATCAATTGATAATTCCTGAAAAAAACATTATAAAAGTTATGCTTAGAGTATCACCACTGATTTTTTATTTTGTCTGTATTCTGTACGACGTGTATATAACCATATTAGTTACTAGACATGATTATTGTAAACAGGGTATATATCATTTTAACGAAACACAAAATTGATCGCTGATATTTTGATGCCTCGATACAGTTTATATTCTTATGGCAATTGGGAGACATGTATTTAATGGGGTATTTTGAGTTTTGTGTTTTTATCAATTGGGTTTGTTTAAGTGACGGAACTAATATTCCTTAAGTTAACCATATCACAAATATTTTATTTTGTATAAATAACGATCATAATCTCAGCTTATAAAGTGAGACGAACAATAATTGCTTTTGTCATAATTTGAGAGATATCACAACGATATTCAAACAATTCTTCACTTCTAAAAACGCTGATACTTTTGTTTCAGTATTCATCAAAGTGTTAGTGACAGCATGAAACGTATAGTGACACATTGGTTTAGGATTCGGACGTCGACTTTCCCATCCTATAACCATCCCATATCTAGGTCCTGACCCATATGACTAACTTTATACCCATCTATGTTACTGTAATTAATATAATATTATGGATATATCCTATTATAGCATTTATAATGTTAAGGTTTGTATGTTTAGATGTTGTTATTTGATCACGCAAAACCAGCATTCAGTTGAAGTTTTGCTAAGTAATGGTTAATAACCTAAATTAAACAGATGTCTTTGCTGCTGGATAGGGTAGATAAAACCGGAGGAAAAAACTAGTATAATAATAAAGGTACTTTTGTTTTCAATGTACATTAAATATAATCAATATATCTTTAGCAATAGGATAAGGTACAGAACAATTAAATAAGAAGTTAATTAAAACGAATCTATTAAAAAGCGTATTAATATTCCAAAAATACTCTCCTATGTATATCCCATAAAGTAATAGATGGTGATTATAAGCAAATCACGATAACTGGCACACCATTAAGAACAAGGAAAGATTGAGTCCTTAAGCCCCAGAATCCATTACACAAATAGCTCAAACATCTCGGATTAAGGACTTAAAGGGAAACAAATTGGCCGTCTTTGTTTCAGTCGGTTTATCTTTATAATCTGCTGTAATGTAAACAACTTATTGAGGACTTGCAAAATAAACATTGAGTTTATCATATTGGAAATGCAAATACGATTGACAGTGAGTTTGCAAATGTAATGTGTAGGTAAAAAAGCACATTTACTGATTGTTAATAAGTAATAAGTTCACAATACAATAAGTTGACGTTTTTCTACTTTTTCACTCGATATGGATTAATTGTGCATTTACAAAACATTTGAAGTTGAAACCGAAAATCGAAAGATATTAATAGCCAATTAATTACATTCCTTCAATGAAATTTAGATTGTAACCCTTTCCAATGCGAGCGTTTGTCCTATTTTTAGCCTTTACGTTATCTCTTTCATAAATTTCCAAACGGTTTCCTCAAATCACTTTTAGGGGTGATGTAAAAATAGTAACTTAACAAAAAATTAATAATAATTCCGTGAATTTTCTTATTATTAAGGTTGCTTTATTTTATCAATTTTGCAGCAATTACAACACCAAATTTAAATAATTTAATTCATATATAAGATAAATTGTCTTTTACTAGATAAGTGTATATACAATTTAAATGTTTGTTTTAACTTAAATCATAAATACAATTCAAAATGCTATGCTAGTGAAACACAAACTAGACTTGTAGTCTTGTATCTTGGGCCAATATTTTGATTCGAATAATCTTATTCACCCTTTTTAATTGTCCCTAATTAACCGAAGGAAGATGACCACAATATATCAATATTAACGTATTTAGCTTCAGTCAATATTAAATCAGCCCAAGATCGCGAAGCCGACAGCCAACAAACACGAGTAATCCCTGGTAATTCTACGTCAAACTGTGAACACGTCTTAATGCGCCTACACCTTGTTAATTATATAATCTATACTCTATGCTATGTACAGACGAGATAAAATTAGTTATGCTTAGAACTTTAGCAGTCATAATTTTAGACTTGTATTAAACTAACTTTGGAGCCGGCTATTAAATATGTCGAATAGTTTAAAGTTTTCTAGTAAAATGTAGAGTAAATGTGCATCCACATTGTGATCAAATTTCATCATAATTCTTGTTATTTCTACATCAAAATGTGAACACAGCTTGCTAATTATACTATAATCTATACTCTATGCTATGTAACACATAATTCAATTAGAAATGCTTAGGCCTTTCATCATAATTTTAGACTTACTCTGGGGTCGGCTAGTCAATATGTAAAATAGTAAAATTTAGCGAAAATACACGACCACCTTTTAATCAAATTTCATCCAACAGTCTTCGCTTGATTAGTATGAAACAAGCCGACCACTAGCACACACACTTAATCCCTGCTAATTCTACGTCAAACTGTGGACACGTCTTGATGCGCCTACACCTTGTTAATTATATAATCTATGTAGAGTACAATCTAAATATATATAACACAAAGGTTTCTGACGTTGTAATAATTTAATTTCGAAATAATAAGACGACACTTTTTTAAAGTTTACTAAGTTCTCATAGGTATAAAAAAGAGGTTGTGGAAAAAATGTGCTAATTACCTACACCTATTTATATAAATACATAGTACAATATTGGGTAAAAGTACCGTTGCATTAATTTCGTTCAAAGCATAAACAAGAGTGTTTCAGCTATTCCGACCGCGATTGGTCACGGCGACAAGGAAGTGGCCTTCCAAGAGAAAGTTTATTGTGCTTTCTTCTAACGCTACTCTTTGTGAAACTGTTCCCGATATTACGGTGCTTTGTGTAATCATTGAAAGGGTTGCTCGAAAATAGTGCACCGTTATATTTGTTTATTGGGATAACGGGCCGCGGGAGGACGTCGTGACGTATCGTGACGTACGCCGGTCCCGTTAAGTACAGTTATGTGATTGTAAAATAACAGTTTTGAGCAATGAAAGAAAGTTGTTCATTATTGGATTGTTTTTGTTTGGGGTATTGTTTATATTTGACTTTTGTAACTGTTCTATATTGGATGGTACTGTTATCCTTAAATTATATCAATACGGTTTGTTCGGTTACGATAATAATAGTACAGTGTATATGTGATATAAATAAGATTGTGTGATCTTGATGAAAAATGTTATGCTAGACCGCAATAATGTACATATACCTAAATACATGGTGTATATATATTTTTTAAAAATGTCTTAGAAATAATTAGAACTATAAAAAAATCAGAGGTTATGTTTTTATTTTCCAACATGATATATGATTTACCCATGTGTATTTTATCAAAAAATAATTTGTCATCAAATTTTATCAAAAGAGAAACTTATCTAATCATCTAAAGCTCATATTTCATAAAAAATAGCTTTAAACATAACCTAATTTAATAATAATACCCTTCTATGAGACAATACAACAAAATGCTCCCGTTGTCATAAATAATATTGTTTGCTGCCACTGGAATTACTCTTTTGTTCTTATTCTGCGCTTTTCCTTAGTTACATTTGCGACAATTCATCAAAAGTTGTACCGAAAAAATATGTCACAGTATAATAAAAATAAACACGTATTATTAATTTTAAAGTGATGGATCACTTAAAAATAGAGTATTTAATTAAGGCTTAAGTAAAATTTTGATTCAATGGAATTGAATTTTCATTTGCTTCAGATTACTTTAAAGTTGTACACTATATTTATAACAAAACACTAAACCCCATAAAGTTTATTAGATTATCTTATAATACGCAAATAATGTACGTCACACAGTTGAAGTAACGAAAGTTTCAGGAAAAACATCGGAAAAATTTTAATCTCAAACACTAGGTATTCTTGTGCATTTCATAGTTACTTTGAAATTTGATTTCACACTGCTTACATATTAACAAATACCTACAACAACGTTTCCTACTTTAAGAGATCAGATCTTAGTGTATTGGAACTTTTTAATTTCATCACAGAGTGCTATTTGTTGTCTATATATATTCTAATAGTTATAAACTAAAATTAAGATTTATCGATTCAATGATCTTCGTCATCATTTTAAGCAAATATTCTTAATCTCAGTAACAATCTCAATAACTCTCATTCGAGCATTTTAAATATTATAGTTACTGTAGTACACAAGGTCACTGAAATTACGAAATAATGTATTCAAATACGTAATTTTCATATAAGCGGTGTTTCCAAAATGTAAAGTTATAGAGTTTGAGATAATTTATGAAAATAGCCGACTAGAGCATGACAAATCTTGCAGGGGAAACGAAGTTCTCAAAACTCTGTACGTGTGGCATGATGTCTCATTCGTTTCGTCTCTTAAAGAACAAGCAATTAACACATCCATTAACAGTAGACACCTCCATATTGACAGGTTCCTGCCGTCTTCAATAAACGACCCAATTCTACACGAAAACAAGCATAGGAGCGTAAAATCGCACACAAAACGGACAAAAACACGCACAATAGAATTAACTACATTTAACTTCCTAACAATTATACAAAGGGGACAAAATGGTAAAAACAATGCTACAATTGGTTATTTGAAACGTGACAAAGGATCGGATTCTTTTAGCGTTCTCGGTATGAGTGATACAATGAGAGATTCCTTTGACTAATGACGTATAGGGCTGGCTGAATTGTGGGCCGTTTATTGCACCCACGCGACACCAAAATGAAATTAGTTCCACTGTTTTGCGAGCACTTTTTTCAAATTACGATTCTACGAAGTTGGTGAAATTGGGCACTGATTGGGGACCTAAAAAATGTAGGACGCGTGCCGGATTTTATATTATGGTTCAGTTCTCATAACTACTGGGTACTTCGTTTTTCTGCTAGTTCAAATAACTATAATACTATGAATTACAACTGAAGTGACAATTGCTAATATGAAAAAAAAAACCAATGAATATAATTATAGCTTTACGGAACTATCAGCAACATAACATGGATTTGTTGATTTTTAGTTGGGAAGCAACCCTCAATTCAAATTTTTACGTTTCTCAATCACTAAATCGCATTTATTTTCTGTTGCAGTTTATTACCACTGTATCCACATAACAGCCATACATTATTGCATTCAACACCTAAACAAACTTAATTCTAACATATCGCTGCGTTCATACTCATTATTGTTCAGCAATGTTACATTATAATGTATAATATCTTTGAATTGTCCATCGATAGTTTTCCATACAAATATTTACTCAAGTGACGAAGTCCATACATCAGGCAAGAATTTCAAAAATACCAAGTATCTATACTTAATATTGCGTGATATCACCAGATAACAATTGTCAGATTTACAGACAAATATTTGCGTAGGTTACGAAGTTCGTACATCGTCTAGAATCGGCCGGGCGATGGGAGCAAATTCGA
>LQNK01000299.1:401330-416027 GCA_001586405.1 Phoebis sennae | reverse complement strand
CTGATTGTTCCTCAATCACTAAATCGCATTTATTTTCTGATGCTGTTTATTACCACTGTATCCACATTACACCCATACATTATTGCTTTCAACACCTCTTAACCCTAACATATCACTGCGTTCATCCTCATTATTGTTCAGCAATGTTCCATTATAATGTATAATATCTTTGAATTGTCCATCGATATATTTTCATACAAATATTTGCTCAAGTGACGAAGTGCATCAGGCAAGAATCGGGTTTGCCGGGCGATTGGAACGAATTTCAAAAATACATACTTAGTATTGCATAATATCACCAGAATAACAATCGACAGATTTCCATTCAAACATTTACTCAAGCGACGAAGTTCATACATCAGGCAAGAATCAGGTTTGTCGGGGATGGGAACAAATTTCAAAAATACCAAGTATCCTTAATATTGCGTAATATTACCAGATAACAATCGACAGATTTCCAGACAAATATTTGCATAGGTGACGAAGTTCATACATCGTCTAGAATCGGCCGGGCGATGGGAGCAAATTCAAAAATACCAAGTATCTATACTTAATATTGCGTAATATTACCAGATAACAATCGACAGATTTCCAGACAAATATTTGCGTAGGTGACGAGGTTCATACATCGTCTAGAATCGGCCGGGCGAGGAGAGCAAATTAAAAAATACCAAGTATCTATACTTAATATTGCATAATATCACCAGATAACAATCGACAGATTTCCAGACAAATATTTGCGTAGGTGACAAAGTTCGTACATCAGTATGGAATCCGGTAGCGAAGCTGGCGACCCCGAATGTTTGCCGGGCGACGGCAACGCATGTCGAAAATACTTAGTGGGGCGCGCCTCATTATAATCCCGTGCCCTCTGCCTCCGATATATTAACACGATTCACTATGTGATGCATGTGGATATGACTGATTTATTGTAATTCCTTTTATTCACATTCACAATGTAATCGGCAATACTATAACTAATAATATTGCTTTGACATTACGCAAACACCGCTCAATGGATATGTTAAGAATTTGGTCCTTCATAGTCCAGATTTTTATATATTAATTATATATTTTATTGTTGTCTACTCAGAAAAAAACAAACGCTCCAAAAATAAACAACGTTGAATAAATAATACCACTAATACCACTTCATAAATCCCTGAACACTACGAATGTATCAACCATATTTCAAAGCAGTAATATTTATAGGGCAAAAAAACTAAATTATCCAAAATACAGACATATCCATAGCTTACATCCGAAATCAGTGAGTGTTAAGAGGGCTGCAGCGTGCGGCATTGTTATAATTTTCAATAAGGGGTGCGATCGAGGGGCACTTATCGATCTGTGCTCGGTACATCTCAGATGCATCCCGATTTCATGTGCATCCGACTGTGTGAAACTACAAATGTATCAAACATTTTTCAAAGAAATCATTTTCAAGCATAATCCAACGTAGATAATTTAAGAGGTGTCTAAAGAATCTCCAGATATAACTATAATGCTCCGTTTCCTCTCTTCAATGTTCGCTAAGATCAATCCTGTGCTCATGGTTATAATAACCTATTAAATAGTGCGCATTTTTACTAAATTCATTTACAAGATGCAAAAATTAAATGTATATCTACGACGTAGGTACGTCTTATTTATAAGGCTTGGGATTATTAGTGTAAAGTCATACAATGATATGGGATTTCAAAATATTTTTTTATAGCAAATCGTTTGTAAGTAAAGGCACACTCGGGTAGAGTAACACTAATTTCTTCATATTATGTTTTACATTAACAATACTTACACGTACAATTATATTAGACAACACTTATATGACATTGGTTCGTGTAGCAATTTAACTACAGAAAAATTTACGTGTTTTAATGCTCTAGTTATACTGAATTAGGTAGCCTGGACTATGAAATGTATCAAACCTTTTCGTCATTGTACCATAGTTTCCATTCTTACCATATAATTACGAAGAATAGCAAAATATTTGCGTCTGTAGCTGACTCAGAAGCGATTCCCTACACATGGCGTATCAAATGTTCCCTACGGCTAGAACAGGGCAGCAGGGCGCCCATTCTATTAAACTCCAAACAATGCCTTACCCCAACTAATATCTGGACTAAATCCCTAATAAGTATGCCATTGTGAGAGAGGGACGTGGCCAAAGCGACAAAGAACACGTTATACCGATCTGTCGGATTTATTACGTAGTCATTTCAGTACCGTCAAACGAAACTGAACTTATTTGCACTTATATAATGTGCATATTTGATTGGGGTGTTTGAGTATTTTAGGACGTTAATTTGTTTTCGAAAGGGCACCGAACACGCCGAAGTGTGGTGAGCGCCTGGCCATGGAGGCTCACCGAAGTTGCCACACTCCCCTTTCAAACTAGATTTGCAGGCCGGTTATTATACGCCATTCATTACTACTGTTTGATAGTTTCAGTTTTAATTGTTTTTAACGCGCGTTATTTATGATTACCAAACGTGTTGTTATGGCTTTGTCGAAACTAAAATTTTATGTTTACTACGAGAATGTGATTCGTTTTATATTCGGAAGACTGAAAATTAAGAAGTATGCTTACTGTGGAAATAGACTGATATTTGTTATAGCTTATAATTACTATTAAGGGTATTTAGAGGCGAACTTAAACATACAATATATTCAAGAGTGCTTAGAATTCCTTACCATCAACAGCTTGTTAAATTCATTTGTTATTTTCAGTAATATCCTTAATCTAGAATCAAAAAAGGGATACCAAGAAATTCATAGGTACTAAAATAAAGCATTGAACCTCGTTAGTTTAGTAGTTAGCGCGTTAGGCATTACAACTGAGAGGTCTTGGGTTCGGATCAACAGTGGAGACATGAAAAAAGTCTCGATTTATCGGCACAGAAGCTGGTTACCTACTTGTCTTTAAATGAAAATTAATCAGTGAAACGGATTTAACATCTGCCCCATGCCCCAATAGGGGGCACTGTACTTCGCTTTTAAATAAAGGATATCCTTATTAATACGAACAAGAATTTACAAACAAAACAATGTTAAACGTCTATACTTATTGCAAGATAGCATGAACAGCGTTAAACAAAAGTTTAACGTAATGAACGATTCGCTAACTGCATTTGAATAAATGAAAATTGCAAGAGAACAATTACCGTCAATGATTGCGAAGTGTCCCGAAGCTGGAGAATCAGCGGTAAAGTGTAGTGTCAACAGAGCTAAGTGTTTTCCGTGTTTCTCGTCTTTGTGGGGAGACGGGGCATGGTAGACAGTCAGATCGATGTAACTGACATAAATGATGACAAATCTAAGGAAAAATAAATAGTTTTGTAGATATTCAAAAGTAGAAAAATACGAAAAATGGAGCAAATGTCAGAAGTAAGACTGAAAATTGCACTAATCTTAAATAGCTGTTTAAACACAACATGTACAACGTGTTATAAAAGTTTAACGTAATTATAAAGTAGCCAACCGCGTTTGAATTAGATAAGAATTAAATGAAAATAACAAGAGAACAATTATCGTTAATGTTGCGAAGGTTCCGAGGCTGGATAATTAGCAGTAAAGTGTCAACAGAGCTAAGTTTTTTCCGTGTGTCTCGTCTTTGCAGGGAGACGAGGCATGCTAGAGTCAAATCGACCTGAGAGAAAATTAATCACTTTTGCAAAAAATGATGAATGATACTAGTTTCATAGTTTTAAATCGAGTAAACAAATAAGGAATAAATTGTGTTCAACTTAAATTCTTATTTAAACATAAAAAAATAGTGTAAGATAGAACGCTAACCCACTAACATGGCAACTGCATTTGAATAAATCAAAATTGCAATAAGTTTAACGATTACCAACATTTATTGCAAAATGTGTGTTTGATTAAATACTTGATTTATTATTTGGTCCAAGCAGATTTGTTATTTTATCTTCGCCCAGATAAAATATTCAGTATGAATTTCTATTGAGAATATAATTATTATTATTATAACGGATATAAATCTTTAAATCTATTTTACAATAATAATACTTAAAAATGTCAAGGGAAAATTTTGACGCATTTATGTCAAGAGTCAAAACATTATTGTCATTTACGGTGTTCTGCCTGTGATCTATCCGTGAATGCAACCGTATTGGGGTTGAGACAATAGAGGCTAACTACCCCTTTCTTGTTACGGAAGGGGCGCGGGCTTAACCAAGCATACACTGCGTTTTGGGTACCCACTGTGGGGACAATCGCGCTCGTAAATAATGCATTAATGTACTACGAGCTAATTTTATTTTATATGCGCAGAAATATTTATTGTAGCATTTTGTGATTTAGTCTAGATTTTTTAATAGTAACATGATTTAATATTTAATTAAATTTCTCAAATATCAACTTAACCCAAACCTTGTAATAAACCTAAATCTTGCTTAAGACTTCTTGCTAATTTACTTTTTTTAAACTTCATAAATATTATTTGTCAGTTAAACGAACTGAATGGAGACAGTGTACCAATGTAGCGCATCTTAAAATCACACATAGTAGCTTCACTACATTTTATTTCTATAATAGTTGATTTATAATACGTTCATAACTGTACTTCAAAACTACTAATACGGGATCTGAGATCAACAAAGCGCATTGAAAAAGGGTCACAACCGGATCGCCAAATTGAAATGTTTTATTTAGCCCCAGCATTATTCCCATAATGCCGACTTTTAAATTGATAACCAACTCAAAGCATGCGCCTCACATGACAAATCTTTTTTTATCCTACAAACATTATTTGGTTAGATTTAACCGTGCCTTTTATGGCATCTCATTTACATTCGAGACCTTATTGTCGCTTCATTTGCATGTTTTCTGGTTTCAATGTTTGTTTGTGCCACCGGCTTACTCAGAAAAGATTGATTGAAGCTTAAACGCCGTGTGATGTTTGACACTTAATAAAATTTCGGACAAAAACGGGACCCGCAGACGAAACGAAGATTTTATTTATTGTTGAAGTTTGATTCTACAGACGCGCATAAATAATACTATTTTTTTCTATAGTAAGTTTTATTATTAACTGTATGCAAATGCCCGTATTCCTCCTTCAATAACTCTCCTCTCGTTGTTGTCTGGAAGAAATCGCTTCCTTAGTGATAAGACCGCCTATTGTCAAATGTTTCTCCCTAATATTAAAGTATTATTGTAAATTTTAGTACAATAAAGAGTTTAATAAATAAATATTTTAACGATTGCAGTAAACAATATAATGGATATGATACGCAAATAGTTTGTAAAAGAAATAAAAGTGTTTTGTTTTCTTGTTCTATCATAATGTGTTTTTACTATGTGATTTCATTTGAAATTTATAAAATTTGCAGAGTCAAATAGATAAGCAACCCTTTCGGATTAGAACCCCTAAACATTATGAGAGTAATGTAGAACATAATACAATTTGTACATCGTAATTAGATTGAACAAGTAGATAATAAAGTTAGCTCTCCATTACGAAATATGACATTTTTTTATATTTATAAGGAAACTAGAGATATTGAGAGTATCTATGAAAGCTGTTAGATATAATCTATACCGATATTCTAAAGCTGAAGTGTTAGTTTGTTTGTTTGAACTCGCTTATTTTACGAACTAGCTAGTCGGATTTAAAACATTCTTTTTCAGTTGGTTAATATTACGCAACGGCAGCGAAGCCGTGCGGAACAACTAGTGTGTCATAAACCTATTTTGAAATGATAAATAGAAGATTTCTCTTTCAACCCCAGATGAAGACCGAAAATGATGTTGCTCGAAACGAGAGACTTAAGAGAAATCAGTCAAATTATTAGAATATAGATCAGAATATAGATCATTGCAACTATCGTCTAATGACACATCACTCTAACCATGCATACATGCAACTGGGACTTCCTATATAAAAATGCAGTTAATAAACACAACTGACTCGGCTACAAGGAGCGGCGCTGTACAGTGTCGTATATTGTCATCAACAGGCTGATTTTTCGCTCACGGTTGACCGGAGCGTCGGCCATATTTCGCGTTCGCGTCACGGAACCGCGCGTCGGACGCGCTGCCCTATTATCGCAATGATATCGCGATCAATCGATTGGAGGGAGATAGTGGGGGGAGGGAGACGGCACAAATAAATGTATCTGCCGGGCGGCGGGCGGATAAATACGCAAATAATACGAAACTACAAAAATCAAAACCCATCCGCCACTCGGTGTAAGGTGAACGCTGTGGAATATGCTCTGCTTTCAATTTGCAGCGAATTTTTATTGTATATATCAAATTGTTTAGAAATGTTTAAAGCAAAGATTTGAGGTGTATTATATTTCTAGCAACCAAATATTATTAAAATACAAAAAAAAATTATTTCGTATTTCCGATCAAAACATCAAATAAGAAAACATATAACATTTTAAATAACATCAGAACTAAAAGAAAATGATACATCTTTAATGAATTATTTATAATTATAATAATAAAACAAATCTAACGTCCATAAACTTATCAAACATCAAAAATTTTCAGGTTCCAACCGAAAATTATACTTAGACATCAGCAAGTAGAGCAACCACCAGCCGCCAATCATGATCCGCGAGGCCATTATCAAGCCTATAGCTATTTGCCCGAAAAACAAACTCTCGCGGGATGCGGCGGGGGGCAGCACAATGCAGCCAACTGCGCGTTCACGACACCCCCCGCATTTGCATTTGCGTTGGCCAGCTGCAAACGTTTCCGCTTTGATTTGACTGACACTGTAAACATGAACTTACATTTTTAATTTTCCTCCAAACAGTGGCAAACGCAATACTATCGATTGTTAAAAATGTCGCTGATTGTTCATTGATTACTGTGAGTTCACTACAGTTCTGTTTAAGTAACACTGTAAACATTACTTTACAATTTTAGTTTTCCTCCAATAGTGATCAAACGCTAAACTATCGATTGTTAAAAATGTCGCTGATTGTTATTCATTGCTTACTGTGAGATTCAACAACAACAACAGTTCTGTTTAACTAACACTGTAAACATGACATACATTTTTAAATTTCATTCAAACATAGATCGATTTTAATTTTAAAATTCATTTATGGTAATCTTCATGGTCTACTGTAACAGCATGTCAAGTATCTACTATCTTGTGTGTTAAGGTATCACAAAGTATCTTTTATTAATATTCCTTTAATTTAATTCCTGGTTCTTTGATTACTAACTTATATGTTCTTACAAAGAAAGCCTCACAGATAATGTGCAGCGACTGACCCTATATAAATTGATACCTATAAAAAAATTGGGTAAGAAATAAAGTTTAAGAGTTGAAGGAACAGAGTGATATTTGAGCATAAACTACTGGGCTAAACTAAAGAACTGAAAGTTTGGATGTTTGTGTGCTTTAATTTTTGGATACTAGGGTATCAATCACTCCACATCTACCTAACGGATTTTGATAAAATTCGTATAAAGATAGGCTTTTAGCTGAATTAGGTGATAGAATTGACATTTTACTGATCTATAGAACCCAAATTTAATGCGAGCCACGCCGTGATCAGGAGCTAGTTTGCTCATAAAACTTACAGACCCTTGCGTCTATTGCAGACGATTTATTAGATTATATAGAATATATAATTAGATTTATTAGAAGTTCCAACAAAGATTACACCCAGCTTAATAACATTACAAAACTTAAAACTTGTAAATGCATCTTTAATTATAGGAAATCACAACTTGCAATATAACAAGAAGTTTATTAAACTTATATATTTAATTTAATTATTGTAGTGCAATACCTGGTAGATCAAACAATTAAGCTAGACTTACTAAACTTGGAAGTGGCGTATGCGTGTCAGAACTTATATATTTAATTTAATTATTGTGGTGCAATACCTGGTAGATCACTACAGATATAACAAACAGTGTTTTGACTCTGTAAACCAATGCTAGATCGCACAACATAATATGAGAACAGCATTTGATACGCTTCCACGGAGCAACAAACTCGATTGTCGCGTGTCAATTAATACCACTCGGGCACTGGTCGTTTTATTTAGTCATGAGAGTTGCCTATTATTAGCCGCACTTTGTGAATTTCAGTTTTGTCGAAATAATATCTGAGGACGTAATAAGACTTTAAAAATTACGCAATCGTAATGTTTATTTGCATGCATTAAGTGATTTAGGATGATTTCTGATATCCTCTTTTAAGTAAAGTACAAAGATTCAGACCTATGATTTTTTTTTGAGAATGAATGTAGTAAGAAAGTCTAGAAATTCTAGGGAAATTCGCTTACCAATGCTCGTAATGTTACAAATTAGCACTGTATAATGAAGAACTCTAGGTGTAGACAAGACCTAATATTCCGAGAGCTAGGGCCAATTTTTGGGGAGGTGTTTGAGGTAAGCTGAAAACTTTTACGATGCCTCTCTTATTATTCCTTGACATAGAACTGCAGACCTGGCCGTGGAGCTTGCCTCAAACACCACCCAAAAATGGTCCTAGCTCTCCGAATATAATATCACCTATTTATTAATGGCTATTCATCTATTCATATTATTTATTTTATTTTCATCTGTAACGTGTATCTATCGTATGTAACAATCCGATAACCGCTACTAATGCTTATAAAGACACAAAATAGCCTATAAAAACATTGCCATTTTACAAAAATTATTGGAAACCCTTCGACGAACCAACAAACTCGATTGTCGCGTCAATTACTACCACTCGGGCACTATTCGTTTACGCTTGCCTATCATTAGCCCTGCTTTGAGAATTATATTTCACTTTTGGAAATAATAACATGTGCTTGAATAAAATATTTTCCATTGTAAGATGTTTCTATCAAACATGTGATATCTATGTAACTACTTTACGAAAAGTAATACTGTCAAGTATAACTTTTCCTTTCATTTTTACGTCTGAAGTGTATTTTCTTCTATAACCAATAGCCTCTTACGAATCCTTATAATGGTACATACAGCGTATAAATAGAGCTTTAGATTATTGGACACAAATAATTTATTAAAAAGATTCCACGTAGCAACAAACTCGATTGTAGCTGCTCAATTAATACCCTAGTCGTTTTATTTATTCATTACTATCAATAAAATCCATTCATTTATACTCTATAATACTGAAAAAGTAAAAAATAAACCATATCAATTGATGAACGCTCCCAAAACATACAAGTAGCAACATACATCACCAATTTTTAATAACAAAGGATATCCACAGGACCGCGGCATATAAAACGTCACGTTAAAAATTTATACGTCACAAGGTTATAGGCGGTTATGGGTTGGGAAAAGCGAATGCACGCCGGCGATACTGGGATCAGAGCATGTGCAATCGCGCCTCTTGTTCGGCCAAATATTCATTGCGTTTTTATTTACGTTAATGTATTTTTGAATTAAGAATTTTATTTTAATTTAAGAACTTTGTTTTTTTGTTTTTAATTTGCACTTTATTATAAGGCAAGGCACCAATTCGCCTAAAGGAAGATCGATCAGTGTATCAAACGTATATCGTAGGAATATTACGTATCAGATTTATTCACATTATAACGAGAAATCTTCACTTAATATAGAATAAAATGGTTAAACACTTGTAAGAATTATTTCTATTCTCACTATTAAATATTAATTCAATAATAATAATTAAATTTCTTTTGTGTTAAAAACTGTGCTAGATATTATTTTATAATTAATAAAAACTTACTCTGTTTATTTGTGCAATCGATAGCAATTATTAATTATGTAAACAAATATGCACACTTATTATGACGTAATATATGTGTATATGTAAAGGTTTTCTATAAACTAAATGCATCGTTTATAAATTTTATACAAAACGAATTTTATATTTCTACAGCGAACAAAAAGAGTCATAAACGCACGCTCTCCGCAGTTTTCAATAAAGCGTCGGCCAAACAAACATAAATCTGGTTTTATGTTGCTCCCAAATTATGTCATCAAATGACACCTTCGGGGCTGAGTGGGACATTTATGAAATTTCCATACAAATCACTTCGCTACGGGTCCGCAGTCACACTTCATAAATTTTATTTTAATATCTACCCCTGCGATTTGCCGCGTGTTTGCTGACAATACTAATGTTTGATTTTTAATTTTAGAATTATATGGAGGACGATTTTGATGTTTTTTGCTATAATTTTTTGAGATTTACGTCCTCTTAAAGCATATTTAAAGTTTTATTTATATTTCATTTTCAAGAATAATTCTTGGCTGATCACCAATTTTAAATTATTGTTGTCGGCAGGAATCACGACGTAGGTACATATTAAAAAAACACACGTTCGGTACAAGCGTGACTTTCGATGACATTAGAGAATAGAAGAATACAATAGGAGTACAGGCCTCCGAGCCCCCGCTTATCGTACGAAATACAGTGCAATACTGCTTCACGCCACTCCTCTCTTACGACAATCACACACACACTAGATAGAAATATGGTGCCGACACATAAATTCTAGCCTGTTTAACCATACGAACACAAGGCACAGGCAATAAAGGAGACATAAGCAATAAGCACAGACAATAAGCAAGATAAGGTTCGTCTTATTGCAATTTAAATAACTCCACTGAACAAATCCTCCCGATACGCCGATATGGTGGGTTTATATGTTTCTTATTATTGTCTATTCCATGTACAGTTTTCACAAGGCACAGGCAATAAGGGAGTTAAGGTTTGTCATAATGCTATCTATGTAAATTACCTCATTGAATCGCGCAGTTCCTTCCGATATTTTCTTTTCTCATTATTATCTATTCCATGTACAGTTTACACCATAAGAACACAAGGCACAGACAATAAGCAAGATAAAGTTCGTCTTATTGCTGTTTAAATAACGTCATTGAGCCGCGCAGATCCTTCCGATACGCCGCCACGATGGCTTTATGCTTTTATCATTATTATCTATTCCATGTACAGTTTTCACCATAAGCAAACGAACACAGGCAATAAGCAAGATTAGGTTCGTCTTATTGTTGTTTAAATAACTCCACCGACTAGATCCTCCCGATACGCTGCTATGGTGAGCTTATATATTTCTTATTATTGTCTATTCCATGTACAGTTTTCACAAGGCACAGGCAATAAGCGAGATAAGGTTCATCTTATTGCTATGTAAATAACTCCACTAAGCAGATCTTTCCGATACGCTGCTACGGTGGGCTTATATATTTCATATTATTGTCTATTCCATGTACAGTTTTCACAAGGCACAGGCAATAAGGGAGTTAAGTTTTGTCATAATGTTATGTAAATTACCTCATTGATTCGCGCAGATCCTTACAAAGCTTTCTTTTCTCAGCATTATCTATTCCATGTACAGTTTTCACCATAAGAACACAAGGCACAGACAATAAGCAAGATAAAGTTCGTCTTATTGCTGTTTAAATAACTCCACTGAACAAGTCCCGGTATGCTACTATAGTGGGTTTATATATTTCTTATTATTGTCTATTCCAAGTACAGTTTTCACAAGGCATAGGGAATAAGCGAGATAAAGTTCGTCTTATTGCTGTTTAAATAACTCCACTGAACAAGTCCCCCCATAGAAAGATATCATGAAAGATAGATAAATAAAATAAATAAAATAAAATAAAATTATTGTCGACCGTAAACAATGACACATATACATGTACAACTAAGGCTCTGAATTTAAATTGAATTGATAATCTATAAAAAATTCATTAAGTACTTTAAAAGATGAAAGTCTTTTATATAAACAACTACAAACAATTATTATGAGTGTTTTTGATTAATATCATATTCTACTAACATCAATTCTATAACATATACCTACATAAATAAATAACCTCATAACATAAACAAAATATTTTTCATTACATTATTTTATTCACTCTTGGTGTAAGCGAATCTCTGCAAGATACATATCTATCTGCGTGCTTACGCATTCAAGATGCTTATGATAACGCCGTATCATTAGCTTAAAGAGTCCTATGAATTACTACAAAAACCCGGAATAGAACGGACAAAAAATCCACAATACTCCCGATGTTTTTACCGTCCGCATTATGGGATGATCCGTCATTGTGCCGCCGGCAGATGGCACTGATAAGGTTCATCGTTTTATTAAAATATTACAGCCAACCTACCCTGACCCCCTGGTTTTAAACCAGTGAGAGATGGTGCATACAAATATGTAGGGCAGGTGAGGTCAGGGTAGAGTGGTGTGATCAAACATAACTATCTGACGCGGCAATCTGCAGTTCATTGAGAGACGGTGTGCACTCATTCGAGATATTTAATACCTTCCCACGAGGACTTGGTGAGCAGCCACGCGCCATACGTGGGAAACCTATATTGATTACTCTGTACTTTTATAATTTACGCTGTGTATTATAGAAATATTAAAGAAATAAAAAAGTAAATTATTATAATTGTACTTATGTTATAAAAATAACTGCAAGAGTATAATGCTATGCCACAATGGTAACTTTTTGCCAAAAAATAGAACCGACTTTTTTACACTAATAAGTAGAAACAACTTTTATTTCATTGTACTCAGTGAGACGTAAAGGGAACAATTTATGTCAAAATATTATATTGTCAATTACATAAGTAAAATCTGTAATTGCTCCTGTGAGCTCTCCTTAATATAAACAAATAAATAAATTTGTATCACATCAAAGCTAGTCACAATTCAGTGTCAGTGTTAAAATATAATATGTACATCATTAAACCTTAACCGCAGAGCTTATTCTGTTGATTTCCGGCGAGTTCTCTGGAATATCTTCCACATGGATGATCAGACTTGAACCAAATTACAATAGGACCCTCTACTCCTTCGAATACAAGATTTTTCCAAATACATAAAAAAAATAATACCTTTGAATTGAAAATCTCCTCCTTTTCTTGAAAGTCGGTTAAAAATAGGATAACACTGCAGTCCTCGTATGTTTATCTAGTGTATTAATCTGTATTATTTTCTGATCGAAAGCTAGTTAGCAGAATATAATTATTGTGGTTTACAAAATTACTATCATCATTTTCAAATTTGTACGAGTAAGTAGAGTATCCCATATCATCATTAATTACATCATTATCGTAATATCTATAATCTATAATCAACTACAAATTAAACACGGTAATAAAATTCAATTTTGCTACTCGTCCAAAAAATATTTAAAACAAAAAATATCATAATTTAAAAACGCGATGCCCTAAAGGTACAATGTAAAAATGATGAAATATTTTTTATAAAACGTGAGAGTTTGTAAAATAAATTTTGTGTGCGTAATAAAACTTGGTGTATTTTAATCCCGTGTATAGAGGTATATGTATAAAATGTTAAGCGCTCTTCGAACATTTATTAAAAGTTACAGGGGTTGTAGGGAAGCCGCATGAGCCCTAATTAAGGCTCTTTTTGCAAAAAGGCTGATACGTTGAGACTTTACCCTTCCGACTCCTTAATGAGCTGTTGTCGGCGTGTTCGTAGTGTGAACCTCTAAGCGTCTTTCTCACGTTATTGGAAAAAACGTTCTTGTAATGCAAATCAGCCCAAATTGTTTGGATTTTAAAGACGGGTTTACGGAAAATTAGAAAATTTAAAGGGTGAAAAATTACGACGGGGAATTTGTTTGTTTTATGCCTCTATTTTACAAGATTAATCTGTTTAAAACACTACTTAAGCACCTAATTAATACACTTAAAGAAAAAGTAAGATACTGTCGTCCATATAATCTACAAGCATTTAAAAAATATCCAAAAATGTATGAATATAACATGAATATAATGAATATAACTTAACATCGTGAAATATTGTATAATTACATGCATAACTTATTTATACTCAATTTACATGTGAAGACTATGCAGTAAAATACGTAGAAACATTCCATTTGCTTCCCAAATCCCGTTCCAGTACATTTTCCTTTCGTTTAATAGCTATTACCCCTAATATGCTTGACCCATAGAGTCTCTAAGATCCACATAATTCCTCATTATCAGGAAATCCGTTGTCTTAATCATGTTACATTCACAAAATAACATCGGACAGCAAAATACAGTGATGAATTTCCACTGCTCGTTGAACAGCAAACGTTTTCAGAAGGTAGTGAGCAAGAGGAGCAATGGATGTAAGATATGCAATATAGATCGTTTATTTTTGATAATATATGTTGGTAGTTCGTTGGGAGCTCCGTATGACCAATGGATTAAATTAAAGCTAACTGTGAATTAAATCTACGTAATATTACTCTGGGTAAATAATGTAATTAATGATTTATTGTACGCGTTGTTCTATGACCAGATGTAAGAAAAAATTATTATGGAAAATAGAATATCCGGTGCTGCTTTCCTCAAAACAGGGCCTCAACATCAAGTCTCAAAGCCTTGATTTTTAAAGTAATTCTCTTACCACTATTTTTTAATAATATTTGTACATAAGCAAAGAACAAACTATATTCTGTAACGAAATTATTCACCACATTTACAGTTAAGGAGAAATATCAAATGACGCTTTTTATTGACATGAAACGAGGTAAAATAACGATCATAAGTGAATTATATCTAATATCAAACTTATATTCAAAATATAAACAAAGCAACAAAACACTTTTAAAATTACTAGGTGTGAAGCGCGGGGTGGAGNAACGTCTTGCGCCTGAATGTGGCCAAATTGCAGGAACGGAAGCCGAGCGCCGCCCGCGACTTGACCG
>LQNK01000299.1:385149-400035 GCA_001586405.1 Phoebis sennae | reverse complement strand
TAGTTCGTTGTGAGCTCCGTATGACCAAAGGATTAAATTAAAGCTAACTGTGGATGAAATCTACGTAATATTACTATGGGTAAATAATGTAATTAATGATTTATTGTTCGCGTTGTTCTATGACCAGATGTAAGAAAAAATAATTATGGAAAATAAAATATCCGGTGCTGCTTTCCTCAGAACAAGGTCTCAACATCGAGTCTCAACGCTTTGATTTTTTTTCATTAATACTCTTACCACTATTTCTTAATAATATTTTTACATAAGCAAATACCAAACTATCTTCTGAATCGAAATTATTCGCCATATTTACAGTTAAGGAGAAATAGGAAATGATGTTATTTATTGACATCTAACAAGGTAAAATAACGACCATAAGTGAATTATATCTAATATCAAACTTATATTCCAAATATAAACAAAGCAACAAAATACCTTTAAAATTACTAGGCTTGAAGCGCGGGTGGAGGTGTGGGGGGGTATCAAACGTCTTGCGCCTGAATGTGGCCAAATTGCAGGAACGGAAGCCGAGCGCCGCCCGCGACTTGACCGGAACCCGGCGCCCGCCTACCGCCGGGCTACTTTGGCTCGTCTCCATTGCTAGCAAAATATTTCATATGAAAACTATTAAAAAAAACTAATATTATAAAAAACTATAATCATAATGAAACGCACAATACTTGAACCTGTGTCGTTCATATCAAAGCTTTTGTAAAAAATAAAGATAAATAGAAATATCACAATAAAAAATAAATTATATAGATAACGAAGTCTTCATAATTCAGATTTGATAAAATATCATCTTACTGTAATTTTACTCTATTGGTTTGTACAGACTACTACTAATGTAGGTAAAATCTAGAGAACATTCTGAGACAGTGAAAGATACTGCTCATTCTGGTATGATGTAAATTACGAACCACAAACTAATACAAACTACAAACTACTACAAATAATAATTCAATCAGTACAAAAGATGAAATAAGTCTGTCTTACTATTTAAAACTGACAAATGAAATATCATTATATCAATGTGATACGTAACGAAAAATCACGGGACTTACACGTTTTACATTCACGTGTAACAATGAAAACGCGCACTCGCCTTTTCAAATTGTGTTTTATTAAGTAAAATAGCCAAGTTTATATTTGATTTGCAATCCTCCGCTTATTGAAGCGATTCGCGTGATCAATCCACATTTTTGGCGACAGCACAAATATTTGGCCACGTTTTATGCTACTTTTTTCATGTAAAATGATATATGACACATTTTTAAACACAATCATGATACATACAGATTCTTGGACATATATCGGTAAAAATACGCGAAATATGTTATTTGAAGAATTGATTTTTGTATTGACTCCTACATCAGTAGCAAAAAAGCAGCAGGAATTCAACATTTGTAAGGACTTATCTTAAGAAGCACAGTCCTACTATCACTATTTTGAATCAACTCATATAAAAGTACCAACTTTATATCTCTATCCTCCAACAATCGCCGTAGAACCATTATAATTCCCCCTACAACTGCAACCGTGATTTATAGCGGCACAAAAACGAAGATCAAAGACAAAGGCGATACATCCAGTTAAGAGGCGTCAAATCCTCCCATGCATTGCTCTGCGCACGATCGGGACAGATGTATGGCCGTCCTAAGGCCAGTGTATTATCCAAACCATATTTGTAGTGCCATTGACCATTCGTGATTTGAATGACCCCTCTGAAGTGACTATTAAGACATTAAGACCTTCTTTTATTCGATAGTTTTGATGACCCTTTCATAAGACGAAATCTTGGTCCATTTTTATAAACACCTTTAAAAACTTTATGCATTCTTTACAGAGATAAATTAAAAAGCCTATTTACGAATTCGACTTATTTCGAAACGGAAGTTCAAAAGTAAACGTCGATATTCCAAAATTAATTTCGGATCAATATAGCCAATAGGCTTTGTAAAAAATATGCAAAATCGGATAGCAGAATAGGTGATATAGCGCATCCGAAAACCCTTTTAACGGGCCGATCGACACAAAAGAGCCTCATCAAACGTCCATCTCCCGGTCTACGCCTTTGCGTCTTCGTTTTGTGCGACGTCGGGCGCTAGTGGCAAAAAGAGCGAGACTATGTGCTGACCCGATCATTAAATAGATTGATGGCACCTGGGCGCAAGGCTCGAGCGATAAATAGTGGCGATTCGGGTAATCCTGCCGTTGGCCGATGCCCGCCGATGGGCGGCATCCATTCTCTTTATTGCACCGTGCTTTATGCCAGCCTCTCCTTGATGCCTACGACGCCGAGCGCCTAACATATTGGCTGCGTTACTCGAAACGAACGAAATCGCAGGCCATTCTGTTTGCTCTTGCAGATAATCTTGTAATCTTCCGAATTTATGCCTTGTATTGCTACGGCTGACCAATCTACGTCTTTAATTTATAAGACAGAATAACAACTTAGACTCGTGTACAATATACTATGTATAAGTTATAAAACAATTTTGCTACGTTACTTACATAAAATGTGATTGTAATGTTGTTACGGTTCAGTAAAATGCAGTTTCTCATTGCAAACTTTTCATAATTCATTAATTCTTTCCATTAAAAATAAACTACTATCATCTAGCTATGATCATAACATTCTTAAAACAATGTTCAAAATAAATAACCATTATCTTGCTATGGTCGAGTAGAATAATAAGATGCAAGATAAGAAAATCATCACACGCTTTCCACTTTACAAATGAGAATCTATCAATCACTAAAGTAGAACAGAATATTATTAATTACCCAACCATCCAAACATTGGCCCGAATTCCAGGATTTCATATCGTTCTAAAGTTTTATAATCAATTAATGGCACCCGAGCTACGAAAAGCTTATCTATTTTATGGTTTTTAGCAAAAAAGGTGGCGTCAGCGGCCAAAACAATGGCAAATTAGCGATGACGGTTAAAAATGACGATCCGATTGGTTGGGGAGGTAATAAATACGGCAGGCGCACCTTGGCGACGCGCTGGCGGCTAAAATATTGACACACTGAAAAAATGATTTAATTAATTGTATCAAAAATAACTGCGGGTAAGATGTGAAGCTTTATTTATAATTACGAAGATTTCCTTTAATCAAAAGGTCAAATTAAAACTTACAACGACGCGGACGCTAAAAATAAACTTATTTTTAACAGATTTCATAAAAACGAGAAGGTTTTGATAACCTCCATAATGAAATGGTATGATATTCGGGGCATATTTTTTACATAGTGTGAAAAACTAATTGATAACCGTAAAAATATTGTGAAATTATACAATATATACTTCATTAAAAAATGAAATGAATGATGAGGTGGAATAATCTTTATTTGCATTATTTTCTTTAGTTACTTTACATTAAAAATATTGTAACCATTTTTATGGGTACCTATTTTTTTTTAAGTTAATTATGACGTCACATTAATCAACCATCTGGTAGAATTATCTCAGTTAAAAACAATAAAAACTGCCTACCCAAAATTCATATCAGTCAGTCTAAATGTATTTGCTAAAAATTCAATTTTTTACCTGTCAAACGGTGACATGTCCAAAAGTCTGGTCACTTAATTAATGACCATGGAATAATGGCGTGTTAGTTTTTATTTGCGTCACAACCCACAGATAACGAAATGCAGACATCAAGATTGGGCTTTATGGATGTCACCTGTCAGCTCCCGTGTAAACGACACTTCCTTTTCCTGACTAAAATATTGCCAGATTCTGAATTAAATAACACTTAAATTATAATAGGCATTCTTTATTGTTTCTGCATTTATATGAGCACAGAGTGATAAAAAGATCTTATCGTGAAAAATGACTACAATCTAAGGTATCTTGATGAAATTCAGGAAATATTTTCTGACGTATAAATAAGAGGAAATATTTCTTAAGTAACTTACTGTTGACAAACTAATGTGTGATTTTTGTTTAAGTTAGACTAACGTGTGAAGAATATTGTGACTGTAGGCCTAGACAAATGGCACAATCGTTATTGTAATAGAATAGAATAGAAAGCTAAATATATGGCATTGACATAGGCATACGCTATAACTAACGCACTAAAAACTAACCATAAAAAAGCACAAAAATAAACTACACTGTGAGTTTGAAATTGAAAATCCCAATTAAAATTTTTCCATACAAAATACATCTCATAAAATACAAAACTAAAAACGTACAAGTACGTTCGCGGAAACGTCAGGGATACGCGGGTAACAATGTTCGTATATAAATTTCTATTTTTTCCCTCTCATGGCTATGAAAAATCCCGATCGCGGTCAAAATAGTAGATACGAGTGGAAGTTTCAAAAGCCATGCAGTAGGATACATATTTTATAAGTTAGCTTCGATTGTTCGGCCGCGGTTACGGTTTTTTCGTCTATCAAACTCGCCCGGCCTATGCGTCAATTGACACATGTACGGAATTTTTCCTTGTTTCCTAAATTCCGAACTCTGGTTTTTGCAGAGCCCGATGCAAATTTAATTATTGTCTGGCGTTTAAACGGAAGTTTTTAACTTCTGATTTTGCTTTTCTTATTTTTCATTTCAGGGACTAGACGACATGCAATGTGTTGATTTTAAGTGTAAAACGATAAATAAAAAAAATGTGATTAAATTTTATTTAATTATTCGACGACAATTACTTTTTATAAAAAATAAAATAAAATCCGTTTAATTCAGACAACAATAAAAGGTCCATATTCATTTCGTTACAAAGTTATATTTAAGTTATTAAGAATACAATATCAATATATGTACACACATTATATTAATCTATTCTTAGAGTTAGTTGGAGAGACTCTATATATCCATAATGGTCATTAAAACAAAGTGAATAAGAGAGGTAAAAAGAGGGCTTTATTTTCCAAAATCACATTGAAAAATACATTCTAAATGGCTCATGATCAAATTTCGTTATTAAATACTAAGGTAAAGTTAGTGAATCCACAGGACCTATTTTTTTTATAAGTATGAATGAATCTTATATAAAAACAGCTTCCTACTTAAAATAATGTTAAAATTGTTGGCCGCTGGTCGCGGATAAATACTTTTCATAACAAAGGTAATTCAACTAGTTCGCAACGTCGTAAATCATTCAAAAACAGCTAAAAATTTGTTACGTTACATGTATTGAATATCTTCGAGCATCATGAGAACGTATGAATGACGTATAAAATGCGAAATAAAAAATGGTATTGAATATCGATGGCAAGATATCGCCGGGGGCATCGATCGCACCGGAAACTCTTCCTTCTCCCATGCATTCATGCCGCACAATGCACCTCAGTTTCATGACAAATTCGATCCGGAATATTGTCCCGACGACATCTCAATAACACGCCATTGTTCGCGTATCGTTTAATAAAATTTATTAACACGTATCTTCGCTGATGTCGTCAGTTTTTACGAGTATTTGCTTTAAAGTGTGGTTCCATTAGCACACTGCGTTGCGTTGCGTCACCGTGGCATCAACGCTGCGTCGTTTTACATACATATTTTATAAAATTCTCCATCTACGCGTAGCGTCATGGACGGAAAAGAGACAAATTGCTAGGAATGATGAAGCGCTCTACCGTCGGAGCTCCGGTGCTATTGTACCATAGTTTCGTTTCGATGTTTCGCGTGAACACAACGCAGATTTTTTTATGCTATAGAAGGCAAGTGGGGCATGCGGTTCACTTGATGTTAAGTGACTGACCACATGAACATCTACAACATGAAACGTCGCATATGACGTGCCTTTAAGGAAGAGGAAGGGATAAGGAGAGAATTAAAGATAGGAAGCTGGGAGAGGTCAACACGCTCACTGTACGAAACACAGTGCAATACTGCTTCATGCCGATCTTCTGCTGTGGGGGTGGTGCGGTACCGGTGCGAGCTTGCCCAATCGTGCAATGCTGGGCCCCCACTCTTTTATAGCTGAGGATGTAATGCAGTAGATTACCCTCTGTCGCCTCTTACGACACCCATGGGTAGAAATGGGGTGGCGACAAATGTATTCTAACCCGTCGCCACACGGGTGAAAAATGAGCATACAATGCGTTGATCCTTTGCGTCGACGCAACGCAACATAACGTGTTAATGGAGCCTCACTCTTACACGCATCTTCGCTTACGTCGTCAGTTTTTACGAGTGTTTGCTTTAGGTAAGGCCAACAAAGACTAAATCCAGCTTTTGTTAGTCGCGAAATATTAAAAGCACGTGTGGCCAAACAAAGGTTGCGTTATGCGGGGGATTATTTGCCAATTTATGGCCCTTTTTGTGAATTCCGTTGAAAGCTCGCGCCGGAAATTTGGCTCCATTTCAACAAATGATCTTTTAACTATAAATATTATGTGTAATATATTCGCGTGACAGAAAAGACTGGAATAATGCTTCCACCTTACCCATGGGAATATTTTTTGTAAAAATGCGCAATTTACACTCCTACCATAGTTACCAGACTGCGATGCTTATGATAAACGTTATTATGCACTTTATTCTTTGGCAAGTCCAAAGCTAATTTTGGTACATTATCTAAATGAAGGGATTGATTAATACGACTATACTATTACCCCTTCAATTTATACATATTATATTAGAATAATGTTTTACACTCTGTATAAGGTACTGTAAACATCAAATCTCCTGAACTATGTCAGAAAACGTTTCACACATACACATCCCGCAATTTCTTTGCTTAAAGTACACTTAGACGGTAGTCCACGATAAAAAGGGAACTACGCAGGTATAGCCTATATTTCTCTCAAATCTAAATAACACCGATTGTTATCAATTTTCTACGGAAACTTAGTAAAAACATAAAATCGTATCTAGCCTTTAATTTCCACCAGCGTAAAATAACTAATTATAACATCAACCTTCATCAACAACCGGTAAGGTGCCGATGTCACACAAATCAGACGCAGCCATTATACGTGATAAAATTTTACGACCGCTACTTCTTGCTCTCAGACACCGCCCGCGTGTGTCGTCTACCTAATTCACGAACTGCTGGGGTTACATGGCGACATAAGTGTAAAATAACTCATTTTAACTATTTCAATCGATTAATATACAAGATTTGTTAGAAAAGTGTCAGACAAATCAAACAGGCCATTAAATATCGTAAAGTTTTATGATTGCTACTCCTTGCTCCAAGACATCACACATGTATTTCGTGAATTAATTAATGAAGTCTTATCCATAATATAAAGTGCATAAAACACCAAAGGAATAGACGAATAAATACAGTATAACTTGAAAGTATAATTGGTATCCTTATGGCTTCGAAGCCATCTCTTCCAAGCAATCGATTTCCAAAGGGAAGATAAATAATAATATGTGCACCTAATTCACTAGTTAAACTGGGATTACATGGGATTATTAGCTAAAAGTAACTAGTTATAAAATGTGATGTATTAATACATTATGAGTAACATAAGGATATTTGAGGGAAAGATGATAATATTATTCTAAATACCTTACTTCAGTTTTACCATAGAACTAAGTTTATTAGTAAGAGAAGTGAAGTATTAATAGTCTTAGGGGAACTCGTGATCTTATTTTATTTCTTTTAATAAATTTTACATAGTCAGTAAGTTTATCTGCATTAATTAAAGCTTAATATTTTAAGAAAACAAATACAATCTAAACAGCCAATGTTGTCGTTGAACATAGAAATGCGATAATTTCTCGATTTTAGAATAAAAAAGTATGACACGGCGTCATGTAAGCCTATTCGATGTCAAATTTCGTCACACTAATTTTGGACTGCATTTAGCCGACATTATCTCAGAACGGTGTAAGCGATTCACTTAATTACTCTTGTTTACTCCAAATACCATTTAACTATACGCATTTATTTAAAAATAGTCCTATTGGTATAATAATAGAGCCATAGGGTTCAAATGTTTCCGTATGACATAAAATTATATTACCCTATCTACGCAGTGGTTTCGTATTCGGAAGATAGTAGGTGGCCCTATTAAAATTTATTGTTATTACAGTTAATAAGACGGTATAAAAATCAATAGGTTTCGGTTACATTTGAGAATGGAGGTTGCATATATTTGCTTTTTATGCTTCCTTTGATAGTTTTTTGGTAGCAATAGAATGTAGGTATAATTTGTGTTCGCTTAACGAATTAAGTTTGTTATTTTATAAATGCCGTCAATAACTAATATTTTACATAAATCAAGTGCATCTAGAATGGCATAGTGTTAAAAAATTTACATAAGGTTTCTTCAAAAGCTGAAAGAGAAAAATCTACTTTTGAACTGTCAACTGTGCACTCTACACTCTACATTCAAAATAATCATTCAAGTTAATTAAAAAGGTCTTTGCTAAACAGCTTGTAAAATAATTGCATTCAGATTTATATATCAAAACTCAATCATCATAAAACTCAAGTTCGATTTCCTTCCTGATTCTCTTCCGTCTTCGTAAAGATAAGGAAAGCGATAAATCTCAACTACTTAACGTTCTTTAACTTCCAAGTAACGGCCATCATTACACTTGTCACGGCCCTTTGTTGCAGACAACCGCAGAATCTCCGGCCGGAGTTTCTCATCGACGTGACACCTCCATAATTTTTATTGCGTCCCACACTGATACCGCTGCACTCACTATTTGTGACGTTTCAATCGACAGCTTACTAGGAAAACGAAAAAAACGCTCGTCAGCCCGACGAACCCCCGCTGAAAAGCCTTTGCGGTCGCAAATGTATCAATCTATAAATGCCCTCAGCAAAAAATTTCGCTAACACTACCGATTTACAGGTAGAATTCCCGCTGTGACGATAAATTTATTTACACTCCACATTGTCGACGAATTGAGAAGTCAATTAGACGCAAACAATATCGCGTTTCACATTTATATCCAGTAATTTTGCAAATTTCACCAAACACAAAAACCCATTGTTTTACACAACCCGTTAGCAAATAACGTTTTGTTGCAGAGAAACGCTAAATTGGCATTTTATAGCCATTCGCCAATATACTGTTATTCGAACAAAGAAAGTATTGCGCAAAAATAGTGATGTTAACTTGTTCCTTTAAACTAGGCAATTATGAAAGGGTACGTAAAAGAAAGTCGTCGGTAATAAAAGTAAACCTTTCGGCAGCAAACGCACCGCCACCGAAGGGTTACTATTTATTTCTATTATCCGACCATTTACGGTACGACACATTTCACTGGGACTCTCATAAAATCAGAGACCCCTGAAACGTGGTCGGTTATATTCTCCTATTCCAGTCGCAGTTGTAAACAGCAAAAAATTGCCAACTTCTCATTGAACGACCGCTCATAAAGTAATTTGCACAATTTCGCAAAAGGGTAAAATACCGTTTGTGCAAAACTTTTATCACAATCTAGCAAATAAAAATTGCTTGGTTACCGTTACTCGTACTTTGTTTCTAACTTTTGTTGGCTTACGTACCACAATGCCAAGCAATATTACCCAATTTAGTGATAAGGAAATAAAAAGATGCAACAGATAGAAAGATCCTCAATAGCATAGGTGGATTTTAAACCAAACAAATAAAATATTTTCTTTAAAAAAAGGGTATGTTTAAGGATTAAAGCAAACATATATAGTTTGATATGTACGTATACTATTTTTATTAAGATCTATTCAACACTGAGCTTTAGGGTATTCATTCGTAAATCTATAAAATAGATATACCTATTGTTTTTATGAGCTAAAGGGGGACAGCATGAGTAAACTCATAATACTGATTCCTAAATCCACTACGCATAATTGGGGTCGATTAAATCCAGAAAGAAATAAACCGTTTTATAACTTCAACTTTCTTAACCCCACGTAAAGCCGACCATAAAACTCATAGAAGATCGGATCGACGATATGAGGCGGAAATAAATCGCCATTTAAAATCAATTTGTGTAAAGGGTGTTCCAGAAACGCCGGTCAATCGGCCGTCCCTAGCCGATGATTTCCGAAGGCCTATTACGGGCTCTATCGAATCTTGCGTAATCAGACGTTTGATTGTGATCTTGGGATTTTAGAAAAGTAAGACTTAGAACGAGACTGTTTTTGTTCTTATTTGGTGTGTTGTGTATTAAAAATAACTCGTCCACCGCATATAACTCCGCTAAGAATAAAAGCAGTAAACAATTTAATCCATTATAAACACTAGTTTATAAACTTGTAAGCTCGCTAGACCTCGTGTTGTAATGTAAGTAATAAAATAATCGACATCTTTTATTTGATACAACATTGGCTATATTCACATGAAAAACACCTATTTCACCCCCCCCCTGCCCCTCCTATTTTCCTTTTGTACTCAAGATTATCCTTTATCTAAATTACTTGCGAACACAATTTTATTAAGAACAATAAACCAGACTCCATATATCCTCGGACAATCATTCACATATAAAATAACGTACGTATATACGCAGTAAGCAACTATGATAATAATCTTAAATGTCATGTCGTGCTGATAATAATAATTTAAGTAGTGTTTTCAAACATGATAACTTCATTTACCTATATATTTTAATGAGAATAAGAAAATATAGATATTATTCGTGATATTATGCCTTGTCTTTACCCTTTTATACCTTATGAAACCAATTCTTCTGCAGCTTAAGATTCCAATTTCTGCCAGATCATTCGATTATGATACATAGATAACATCCTCATTTGTCGAAGACAATTACCAGTGCATCATAAATTCCCAAATACCCAATAAAGGAAAAAGAGACAAAATAGGGTATATTCGGCAGATCCGGGATCGGAAGGTGAACTTAAAGGGGTTATGGGCTTAACCAAGTCCCGTATTGGGGCTTACGGTGATTTACTCGTTACGTCGCCTCGCGGGCGCAAGCCTTGCTTTTTTGTTTACTTAACGGATCGTGGGTTACCCTTTATTGGGTACGGGAACTGATATCTCGTGGCATAAACTTCGTAAGGCTTATTGGGGCGCAGTCGTATCGAAGTCGAAGAAACATTGGGAAGTCAAAGTAAATTGTTACTTTTTTATTTTATTCTAGCTTCCAACTCCTTTGTGCGATGTATGGAATACGTCTGTATAAATCCACAAAATCTTCTGATGAGAATTATGTCACAAATATGAATTTATACATTGCTCGTTACATCCAAACCTTTAATCTACATTTGGGATATAAAAGGAAATAATTAACAATTATTATCTATGATTGTACTTCATTTTATGAGCAACTTTATCCATTTAAGCTCTCAATCCACGAAAACAGGCAGGAAGCACGGTTAATTGATAATGATGGTTGAGATTGGTTAAATATGATCAAATGCTTATAAATACCTTAACTACACCTTTATACTATTGATAGGTACTGAATAGTGCTGTACATGTACATCACACATGTAAAGAAATACATTGTATAAGTCCTGGAATCTTAATTAATAAATAGACTTGATTTATGAAAATCATGATGATATATTAAATTTCCTTTCAAGTAGGTACATCGCAAAACCCATTGATACACAAACATTAATCATTATTTACACAAAATAAGGCATAAATGGCCACAATTTAGCCGAAATCACTGGAATCGGCGTGAATTTCACTCAAACTTTAATCATTGTTCACTTCACGTGAGAATTTAGTTCAAACTAAGTAAAATTAAAGGAAATGAAACCTTAATGTTACAACATAAAAGTGTAATATATACTTAAAATGGAAGTAGTTGCTATAAATCAAATCTAAACAAGATATAACGTTAATGTCGTCGTCGTGAAAGGCTATTGTAGGGGTTTGTATGGACCTCAGTGTGGTCAAAGGCCCTTTACGCGCGCGTTGACATTCTATTCATACTAATGACTGGAACTGAGGATTAAAAGCTAGCTCGGAATATGAACGAAATAAAAATGTATCTGGGTCTTAACGTATAACTTTTATAGAGCAAAGTTATTTTGTTCATTTGTTTGAATAAACGCGTTCATCATTTAAATTCTATCCGATTTTGATAAGCAGGACCACGAGGAAAGTTAACTAGCGTTACCTAAAGACGCGCGTTAAACCGCCAGGCACATCTAGTTACATATACAATTTATAAACTCAAATACATTATATATACCTCATCGAATATTTTGCAATATTTTAATAGTATTCATCCTCATATATTCAGTTACTGATTAAAATTCACTTTTTATCCCAAATATCTCAAAAATTATCTTACATCATACTTTCATATAATATCAATTGAGTTTTTTGAAACATTATTATCTAAGCTATCATCTATAAAGAGATGATCACTCTGGACACCCTGTATAATGGAAAATCGGTTTCAAGTATTCATAATCAATTACAGTCTATTTTTTATGCAACGTGCATTTAGCATACTTGGATATCAGTAATTAAATTTGGTACTGTTTCCAAGAAGTATATTCTGAATATATAGTTATAACTAAAGACTTTAGACGTTGACAGCGAGTTTTGGGAATTTACTATAAATAGCTTGTTTCCTGAAATCGCTGAAAACTTTATACTTTGTATTGATACTTCTTAATGGAATTGCATATTACTTTTACCTAAAGAAAAACACATTATACTTATATTTATACATATAAGTCGCTGAAAACAATTAATGTGAGTTATGCTAAAAACTGTATTTTTCTTATGAGCTTTCCGGGCTGCAGTCCAGCGCCTGTCATGGTGTCTCCGGGATATTAAGCAATCCCCTAGTCCCTCTTTTCTCGCTAAAGATATTTTTATTGCAGGGCTGAGCAATTTGAATTTATTGCATAATTTTTTGAGTCTCGCAAGTTACTGTTAATAAAAATTCTTTATAAGTCATAGCGTAGCGCCCAAGAGTAACAGCGTTCGTATCACTTTAAAAATTGTTAGGACATCGAATTAATTGTTACCGTTGTTGTCTAGAGTGCAGACGAAAAAGAAAATATCTCAAGTATACATTATTATAATATGTACAGAGAACGGTTAAAATCTGTGTATACGAAACTTGTCTTTTGTACAATCTTTGCATTTATTTTTTTCATATTTGAATACAAGTAAATTTTAAATCATAAATTTAATTAATCCAAACTGCCAACTAACTATAGTAAAGATCTCAATATAAATTATTTTATTTTTATAAAATATTCAGTAAAACCAAACACTAATCACTCCAGATCAACTTTTCACCTTTTAATCTTATTACCTTAATATTAAAACCATACCCTTTCATCCTATCAGTAGCGCCATCTGTCGGCGCATAACGCACATCGCGGTCCCCTTGAATCTGTTTGCACACAGTAAAAGTACCCCGCGGCGGTGTTTTTTAAATTCAATGAACCATACTCTGTATTTTGACAAAAAGCGACGACATGCCTCTAAGTGGATTATACCTTCGCATTGAGGAGATTTCACGTCGCATTTATCCGCCTTTGTCTAATATAGTACAATAGCTTGTTACGTAGGTGTTGTTTGCTATGAATACGGAATCTTTTTATCTGTAAGGAGCTAAAAAGTGATATGTTTGGGACATCTGTCGCATCGCTTTGTGGAATCCGCGGCAGACAAATCTTATCATAGTTTTTGTGCGAGCAAAAAGCGAAGTAGGTTGATGTTTTAACAGTTTTTTTAAATAAACTGCTCTACCAAATGGTTAGGTGAATAAAAAATTAAGAAATTATGTTTATAGTAAATACCTATATAGTAGTGGTTTTTAACCTGCATAATATGTGTTCAAAATATAACCTGCAAAAACCAAATTTTGAAATTATTTCACTAGAGTTCTAGTCTAACTTTTTTCTTTATACGTTATTTAGTTATAATTGATAGATTGTATTGTAACTTCTTGGTGGAAATGCATTTTAAGTATTGAATTAAAGACTTTTTTACACTGTTTCCACTATTTATTTTTAACACTTTATATAATTACAACCGGTTTCGAGAATTCATCATCAGATAGTACCGGAAATAGTGTAAAAAAGTCTTTAATTCAATAGTTCATATCATAATCAGTTATTAATAATATCTGTTTTTTTTTCATCAAATAAAAATATTTTATCCCTGCTACCATTTACCAACATTACTATAAGAAAAAAATGAAAGATGAAAAAAAATTATTTATTTCTCCCAAGTACTAATCTAAAACTTAGAACTAAACTCAGTAGCATTAGAGTGGGAGACAGGAGCCTAAATTAGGTAGATCCTGTCTCCTCTCGGACCTTAACTTAATTAAACAATATGTAATTCTTAATAATAATACTATACATCCAGAGCCTAACAGTTTATTTTATTTCACTTTTAACATTTATTTAAAGAGGTGTGTGTATGTAAATGATTTCGGTTTAATGAAGAGAAAAAAACAAATTAATCCATTTCTGGTAAATATTTGTTGAGCGTCTAATCAATAGGAAGCTAAAGAAAATTCAGCATGTTAGTAATATTATGAACCGTGTACCAGGAATCCTGTACTATTTACACAAATTTAATGCTAAATTTAAACGACATCGAACGATTCATGAAGCTCTACCTTATCCAGTATAGAAGTCTAAATGGATGAAATCAATTATAAGATAACATAATACTTTACTTAGATGAATACTTTACTCACATATAAATTAGGTATCCTTAGCTAAACTAGTCTTAGTAACCCTTATTAGCAATACACTACACTAATATTAAAAAGCGTAAAACTTTGTATGTTTGTAATGAATAAGCCTAAAAACTACTGGACCGATTTTAAAAATTCTTTCACCATTCGAAAGCTCGAAATATGGATATTCTAAGTATCCACGTGTAAAATTGGCTATATAACATTATGCTACGGGAGCAAAGCTGTGTGGAACAGCTAGTTACCACTATATTGATTATAAATCTTATTAAATAAATGTTTTTTTTTTCTTTTCTTTTCTTTTTCTTTTCTTA
>LQNK01000299.1:357157-383746 GCA_001586405.1 Phoebis sennae | reverse complement strand
TTTTTCCTTTATTGGGTAATCTAAAACTTAAAACTAAACTCAGCAGCATTAGAGAGGGAAACAGGAGCCTAAACTAAGTATACCCTGAACTATAGGACTTCTGGTAGGGACAGAGGAGGGCCTCTCGGACCTTAACTTAATAAAATTTTAAACAATATATAATTTTTAAAAATAATACTATACATCCAGAGCCTAACAGTTTAATTTATTTCATTTTTAACATTTATTTATAGGTGTGTATGTATTTGATTTCGGTTTAATGAACTAAAAAAAACAAATCAATCCATTTCTGGTAAGTATTTCTTGAGCGTCTAATCAAAAGGAAGCTACTGACGAAAATTCAGCTTGTTAGTAATAAATGATAAACCGTGTACCAGGGATCCTGTATTATATACACAAATTTAATGCTAAATTTAAACGACATCGAACGGTTCATGAAGCTCTACCTTATCCAGTATAGAAGTCTAAATGGATGAAGTCAATAAGATAACATAACTAGATGAATACTTTACTCACATAGAAATTAGGTATCCTTAGCTGAACTAGTCATATAAACCCTTATTAGCAATATTATTTACACTAATATTTAAAAGCGAAGAACTTTGATTGTAATGAATAAGCCTAAAAACTACTGGACCGATTTTAAAAATTTTTTCACCATTCGAAAGCTCGAAATATCGATATATTCGAAATATCCACGAGTATAGGCTATATAATATTATCCTACGGGAGTGAAGTTGTGTGGAACAGCTAGCAATATATTGATTATAATTTTTATTAAATACACTGTAAGTAATGTAGGTAATAGGTATATGGCATTTCATGAGAGAAAGAATAGGTACCTATGTACCGGTACCCTTAGCGATTTAAGCTAATGGGCACTTTATGTCATTTTGACCTTTCCTCTAGGAACCTAGATTATCTCAGCTTCAACTTTATCCCTTAATAAAATGAACAAACGGCAACAACGCCGGCAACAATTAATTAAATAATGATAAGATGGAAAAGGGATTGATAATAGACGTATTCTTTGTCGATGCCCTGTTTACTACTACACTACACCTAAACATCAAAACTAAGACTAACTAAATAAATACTGAAGGATTTTCAGATAGGCTTTAGCTAGATTAGAATACCGATCTACACCATACGAGTATACACCCAATTTTATGTTAGCGAAACCGCGGACAGAAGCTAGTTCAGCTGGTTATCATAGCTTTCTGTTTTCGCGTGAAACCGCGCGGTAAAATCAGATCTTTACAAAGCTTTACAAGAATTGTGTTCTGTAACGTTTTAATCCTGGGATATAAAAGCCATCGAACCAAGATATATTCTTAAATATTGATTTATCGTATCAGCACATTATATCGCACCTCAACAGGAGGCGTTGCTTTGAAAACACGTGCGAAAGAAATGCTTTTCGCGACATTCTATAAATCAGCCATTTTTATAAATAGGCATGTTCGAGTGGCCATTGTCGCTTTATGGATGTTATGCCATTCATTACAGGCCATTAAACGTATTATAACGCGTTCACCAGTTTGCAAAAACCTACCGCTCCCCGCTCTGTACTCAATTGTGGGGGTCAAAAGAATTGGCTCATACAAACGTGGGGATCAAAGTAAAATGGTCGAGGAACCTCAGGGTGCTTTGTTTGGGCGCGATGCGACAAGCCATTCAGATAGATAATAAATGGTGAATGTTGATACGAACAATGATTATCGAAAATGTGTAACGTCTAACCGAGTCATTGAAGAGTTGTATCGTAGGCATGCATAAAGTTGAAGGCATACTTCAAATATTGCCTGATAATAAATGCAGATGTTCTGAATTAATAAATTAATATTATTGTTAAATTTTGTCTCTACACATTATTTTAATACTAGCCCCGCCCCGGTTTAACCCGCGTAAATAACTTCCGGTCCCGTGAGAATTCCGGGATTAGAAGTAGCCTATGTTATTCTGGATTCTTACTTATATGCATACCATCTTTCGTCACAATTGGTTCAGTAATTATTGAGTGAAAAAGCAACAAAAACGCATATATTCACACATCCTTACAAACTTTCGCATTTATATTATTATTAGGATGTTCGTCTGATTGCATGTCCATGCGATATATACCTAGATACAAAACGTCACAAACAGATCAACACCAAGTCTGGTAAGATTGATTTAATTAATTTTATCATTGTGAATGCTCTTGATAGAAACCTCAGCTGCATCTGTAAATCTTCAAAAAAAGTCTTATGGTAAAAAGCCATACATTTTGGGCAGCAAAATTAACGAAATATGTACTGCATTCAAATAATATATCTTAAAAATAGCTCCGAGAAAAAATATATCGGCAAGCTTACAAACATTATTAAAACATCCATAAAATATTAAAACCTCACCCACAATCCTATTCCGCGAACATCTGTCTTTCATTCACGGATACAAGATTAATAGATTTCGTTCATTCTTATTTCACTTTTAGAAAATTTTATGGTGTGGAAGGAACAATTTGCAGTTAAACCGAGGCATTGTACCCGCTAGAGGGCGTGACCGCGTTGACATAGAATCAACCTTAAAAATATTTTGAGCCCAATATCCAAATATTTACTTAGACGAAATCTTTTATTCGCTGGAATTCCTTTGAATAAGACGTTATTCTTATTTATTGGTAATGTTTGTTTTTGAAACTCGTTCGTCGCTTTTCTTGTTTGTTGGGCGTTGCACAATTTATCGTTTTATTACCTTTGGAAAATGGTGCAAGGTTTATAAAAGTCATGTTGACTTATCATTCATTTTTTTTTTCCTTGTTCATACAGACTCATACATATGTATTTGAATAAAGAAAACTTCGTGAGTATTAAAATTTGATAGATCTTTCCAGAGATGATATGTACTTCGCTATGATTGCCGTCGGATCACTATATTTAATGGTTGATAATATAACAATATAATGCATACTTGGCAAAGAGTATTAAAACTTGGTTCTACTAAAAACTATCTATCCTTAAGGTTGTCTTGGAGAAATTACTCTAAGCAATAAACCGTCTTTTAAATATTGTGAGTGTGTGTGTTACATAATATTATGTTTCTCTATTATCTTAGCGTAAATGTTTTTATTAGATATTTTGGAAAATATGTTATTAATATAAGTGCCATCTAGAAAAATATCTTGGAACTAAATCAATATAGAGAAGGTGTATACGATACATTGACATTTTATGTAAATTCCTGTAGATTCGTATAGATGGCGCTGTACCCAAAATTGTGTATAACAATTGTCTAGCAGATGTCATTCTTTATTTATTTTTAAATATTTATCTTTTTTAAAAAAGATGCAATATTATAATATGGATTGTAATTATAATAACGTTTCCAACGTAATAAGAATTAAAAAAAAACAGATCACATTTTATGTGAATCAGTGCTGGCTGGAAATATTTTATTTCATTCTTTTAAAAAGAATAATCGAATTTTGAATCTTTTTGGAAATCATTTTTAACAACAATTAAATTCCTGTTAAAATAATTGCGATCTATTTAAGATTACCTATTTTATTAGCAATATCGTTTATTTGCAATTGCAAAACCTATTATCATTTCCCATCGTCACTTCGTTAGTAATATTTTAAACTGAAGTAGACGATGAACAGTATAACGGCTGATAAAAGTTTGTATATTTTTATCCACACTTTTAATTTTTTTTTTATTACTTCGTAGCTACTTTTTTCAGATGGAATACTTGAAGACAACTCATTATTACTACGTCTCAACAGAGTAAGGACTTGAAAAACTTGAGATGGTAAGATAATTTAATTATTTATTACCATGCGCATAGAAAATCCACTTTTCAAATATATTTTAGATTTCGTGAATATAGAGATAAAACCTTTACGGTATACGAGTTATACAACATATCTAATATAATTCCGGTAGCAGTAGGTATATTGATCAACGTCTGGTAAATCATTCCGACAAAGCTTTAGTAAGTAAGAATATATTTTTTAATTCAAACAAATCACACATCAATTAATCCCAATTATCATTGGGACATTTCGCCTGTTCCAATAGTAATTGGGATATTACGTTCTTTAATAAAAAGAGATCGTTCTTTAGTAAAAGAAGTAGTTGTTTTAGAAAGAAAAGATTGTAAACTTAACTTTGTGGAGACTTTTGAGCGGGTACGCAGGTTAGATTTTGCTTATATTAATTTTCACCAAAATCCTTAGCATTCAATCTTCGCGCCTTATCGAATAGCCTCGTATTTGGTCATAAATCATAATATTATAATGACAATATGAAATATTCCTTCCGCGTGTATATTATTGGGATTGTCGATTGGTCCAAACATTTATTATCCTGTTTCTCAAGTTCAAACGTCAACCATTAACATTATTCTGATTCATAGTTTTTGATGACAATGCTATGTTATTTGTGTTATTGATTAAAATAAACCATATTAGGTACTAACACAGCCGATTTTACTGGCACATTCAAAAGTACTTAGATATATTCTTCATAATAAACAAAAGTAAGTAACACAAACATAAGCAAAAATCAACAAACATCAAACATATCAACATTATCTAAAATTACATCTTATTATCTATATCTATAAAATTGTCATTGTTAAAAAAAAAACAAAAAATCTCCAAAGGTTTGTGAATTGTGATACCTGCTTTAACCAATTTGAAATAAAAGCAATTGGTTTCGGACAGCTTGGTAAATATTCTTATTTTACTTTTTTAATTCCTACCAGATACCAATTAGAACAACTTCGATGGTTTTTTTTGTTCGATTATACAAAAATGATAAAGTATTCGGTCAATTGTCACATTAATAGAAATAGCTTTGCTTTAAGTAACTAAGCTACGTTATAAGTTTGATGTCTAAGATTCTCTTTTTTTGAGTTAGGACATACAGATTAGACCTGCTATGAGCCACACCCGTAATATACTTGTGACGTCATATTTTCGCGAGATTTATAATTTGTTTGTATTAGAATATATGTATAAGACTATAAGTTATGAGTAGAGCGCGAGGGAGAAGGGTTTTCCTGTTTTGGTTGTTTGTTAGCATGCCCACACTCTTTAAGTTTATATTCTTTCTCTTTAATTTTAAACTCTACTCACGCATAACCGTTATTTCTTGGGTTGTGCCAACACCCCTTTTGAGACCTAGATTCGTTCAAGAATGCTGAGCAAAATCAGTAACGAAGATAAATAGATATCAAATAGGTGAATGTTTGTCCGAAGATATTTGGTTTCTATGGTTTTAAGGTGTTTATAAAATTTCGTATGTGAATTGTATAGAACAGGGGTTTCCAATCTTTTTCAATCCGCGACGCACTTACGAGATTAGATATATGTTTAAACGCTCTAGTGTCAGCGGATACTGAGTTCTAGTCTTGAATTAGATTAAGGGGATATATGCCCGGGACACATCAATCACAGGGGAAGCAAGGAAGTCCTCGCGACGCCTCTCTATATTTTCTATGACGCACCAAGGTGTCGCGACGCATAGTTTGGGAACCTCTGGTATAGAACTTAGATAAAGAAAAATGTTGGATATAAAAATGAGGGAAATTGGTGGGGGGTATCAAGGAAAGGGGGGGTGATATAAACGGTTTTTATATGGATATAGCCGAGAGTGATATCAAATGAAAGGTCTTGATTAAGAATAGCCTAGTGTGTCTCAATACTGGGCAAAAATGACCCTTTCCACTCATCGCGAATTGAACTATGTATTGTTTACCAGTTATCAAGAAATTCATCGATTTCGTCTAACCACCTTTTTTGGTCTTTAGTAACTTGTTTGTGCTGGCCCGAGTGGCTTAGTTCTCCGTGCCGGAGAATGGCTGTTAGGAATATCCTCCATCCTTACCTTCTCCGGGCATGTTAGAAGGGGTGGTGACATGTCAATTGAACGCCTAGTTGTATTTTACAGCCTCCCCGACCGGAATCGGTCGTGATGGCCATCTCAACAGAGCAGCCAGGTACTCAGGAGATATTATTGTGTATAAGTATGTGCGCAAACACGGTGCACTCTCTATTACTCTCATTACTCGATGGCACAGCAAACTGATACGAATAGAGAGAGATCAAGCGCAGGACAGTTTTACGTGCTCTCCGAGGCCTCCCCTTTCCTCGTTCTAACACCGACAACTTCAAGACTCAGGTCTACTTCTAAGATTTTTATGTTACAAAAAACTCAATGTCGTTTTTAAAAATGTCAGGGAGGCTTTGATTACTTAACGACATTTTTAACTGAATATAGATTAAACGTAATTGAACAAGTCACTTCCAACCATTGTCAGATAATAATGACACAAGACATATAGGTCAGAAGACAATCTTCTTACATTGTGCGCTCGAGCAACACACACAAAGACACCACTCACAAAGACTACCAACTTCTTTTGTGATAATGTGGACTAAATATGCCGCTTTGCCATGGCGATTTTTGTATAATAAAGTATTTAAAATAGACAGTAAGAGTAACTCAATATTTATTAATTATTTATTACGAGGTCAAGCTCGGAGCGAGCAACTAGTATTCTCGATGATTTATCTAATACAAAACAAATTTTATGTCGGATCAGTAAGTAGCACCTGAGATTAGCGCGTTTAAACAAATAAATAAATTATTGAGCTTCATTAACTATTATTTTAATTCAAGTTAGCATCTATTTTATATTATTTTAGCTTAAATATCCAATAAGAAACAGGTGCATACAACGTAACGCATCTTATGCGCATCACATTCCAATAAGTACATTTCCAACATGAAAACTAGTGAAGCACGTGTCATGAAAGCCGAGACGCAACAAGTCGATCGCAATATTTTTCCCGCGCGGTGTCTTACGGAGGCGGAGCGACACGCCCAGCCGAGCACACGCCTACCCTTCTTGAGAATACAAGAATTCCTCTACGACCAAACAACTCGTCTACAAACATATTTGACACGACTCGCATTCCAAACTATCCATAAAATATTGCGTAATTTACCATTCCTCGACACAAACAGTAATGTTTAATTTAGCCTCACTATTTCCTTAATATCATGGTAATTACGCCTTATCAATACACCATTAGCTCTTGTTTTCGCTAATTCGAAAAACCATTAACCATGAATGCGGTTAATATCTTTACAGTAATTAATAATGCGGTATTCGAGGTTTGCTCAATAAGATATTGCCACAAAAAATACGCAAAACTTTATCGCCAAACCGTAGGCTAAACTTTTACTCGTGAAAAAATAGCCGATACAGATGTCTTTCTCACAAATGATCGCATCCAGCGACCCAGAGGAGCGTAATCTGTGATAGCACATCAAATGAAAAAGCTCATTATATTTCCCTTCAACAATGGAACTAAACAAAAATATTTAATGGCATAAAACTTTCGTGCGTCCCTCTTCCACGTATTAATACCGTAGCATGACCGAGTGAGAGGCTGGTCGTACACATTTTGCCGGCAAATGAAGCGTGGCCAGACCGCAGATTGACCGCAGAGAATGGAGGCAACGAGTGACAGAATGGCGGCGAGTCAGTAGTATAGAGTCGCGCGGCTTGTAAACACGCGAGCAGCCTCCGCGTCGCGCTTGACTCATCGCGGACGCGGTAAATACCTGTGACTTACGACGTGGGACTATACGCTACAATCTATTTGCAAAAAATATAAGATTCTATTAGGAAACCGGCGCTGACGCAACGCGCGCGGAATATCTCGAATAATAATTAAAGCGATCAGCTGATATTGACAGAGCGCGTAAACACGTATCTCAGATCCGCTTCTTGGAACTTCAATGATTAAAGTTATTTAGCCCAAAAGTTAATTTCGTGACTCATTATAAAATGACGAAAGTTAAGTTGAAACAGAAATACTCAAGGCTCGGTTTCATTCTCAGCTAGTAAATGTTGAATTATGAAAAGATTTATACAAATGAACTGGTTTGCGACAGACTTATCACGCAATAAAAATTAAACGAACTTCTAATTTAATGTGTTTATAATTAGTAAATTAATGATCTCCTAAAAATTGTGATTCAAAGTTGTCAAATAAGCAGAAGTGTCGACGAACAATAAAGAGGAAAAATTGTTGGATAAGAGCCAAACTTGAATAAATGTTTTTATGTTTCGAACAATAAATTAGTCACCAGGTTAAAGGACAAACGAAGAAAGTGGTAAAAACGTAAAGGTGTACATAAACTGCGGCTATGAATACTTAATGCAGTACTTGTGAAATACATGTTTATCAAAGTGAATTCTGCGTATAAAGTTTGTCACTATTGTACAAAATATATTATCCTCGTATTTGTAAACAACGTATTCAAGAAGAGACCACTTTGGGACTGTAGTTTATAAATATTGCGGCTCAGTGTTGCTAGCCCCAAAGGTAGCAGAGTGAGGAATGTGGGTGTAAGATGCACCTCCCGTACGAGTCCAGAGGCCGGCGGCGGCGAGACGTGCCCGACATGGAGCCGTGGTGGCTGCAGTCCATCATCGAGGAGACGCTGGGGGAGCATCCCGACCTCGGTAAGAACAACGAGATGAACGTTCATTACTTATATTATCATTATTACATTATATATAGGGGAAAAAACCGGTTTAAAAAGGAAAATTTTTGACATTTGCCATTTCATTGTATAACAGCCTCATATTTATTGTAATTAAAAATTCCCACTATAGTATTTTTTTTTCTCTTTGATTGATTGTTTTATTTTTAACCATACTTGTAATAGTCGGAAATACTTTGAATGTGTCGCCTACTATCATATATTAATTTATAATGAAAAGAAGCTACTGTTTTCTTCTTTTCTTTTTTCTTTTTTTGTCTCTTATTTGAAATTTTTCTCTTATACTCTATATTTAACATCTAGAGTTACTATAACAATTTCAAATAAGAGAATGATTGTTATACTATTTTATAAAACGTCTATAATTTCTAGAAAAAGCTTCTCATTCTACTTGAATAAAAATATCTGCTTATTAAAAAAACGTTCTGCTTGGCGAGTCTTACATCTAAAAATGAATAATTTATTAATTTAGTATTAAAAAAAGCTTGCAATAAGGTCACTTGAATGAAAATTTTGATTTGATCAAACATTTTTTATATATTTTGTATTAAAAATTTAGAAAATAGCAGTTCTTCCCGGCATAATAAATATCAAACAAAATTTTTTAATGTACTTAGTAAATAATTTTAGCAAGTAAGATTATCTAAATGCATTGTTTGTAAGATTATATTTTATATATTATGCGCAATTGTCCATATTATATATATCTGTATCATCTTTTTATAAACAAATCACTACAATTTTTACGTCACGTTTTTAATGAGTTTTAAACTCTTACGCACAATAATATCATATTTATATGAAATATCAAAATCTTTCCTAACTTATATGTACCATAAAATTTCGTTTCTATTTCTATTAAGATATTTTTTTAAATAAAGGCATTGAAATTATCAAACGCTAAAATTCAAAATCACATACACCCACACAGATAAGAAACAAGCAAGCCCGGAGATTTATGATATGTTTCGGTTATTTAAACCACACCATACGAAATATGAACATTAATTTAAACTTCAATACAACAATCATAAATAATAATAGTAATCTACACAAGAATTACATATAAAACAAAATAATCACATTCGACCAAAAGACTTCAACGCTGTCGTAAAAATTATATTTCTATGTATTAGAACCAACCCTAAAAGCTTATTAAATCTAAACTAGATAGTCTTAAAAATGATACTTCAGTATTTATTATAATACACATGAAATCTCGCCCAACAAATGCAGTTAAAGGCGGTGAAAAAGATTAATGTTTAACCTGTCTGCAATGAATATATGAATTCATAATGTTAGTAAATGGTTTAGAAACAAAACTATACTAAGCTCTGTTGTATTATCATATTATCATTATATAAACATTGTATCTGTAACATCGTAATAATCACAATAAAATCCGTATTTTCGTCAAAATATAATAACTAAAACCCAAATAAATTATAAACCCAATAATAACAAACAAGTATACGTTAAAAATTTACAACCTTTTTTATTCTATTTCAATACAAGCCTACCTTTAAACTCGTGTTGGATAGATAAGGCAAATCAATATCAAACACATTTCGAAAATCAAATTTTTGCGACTACCGCGTCTCATTTCGAATGCGAAAGCCTGAATGCGAGTCTAGGCTTGTCAACAAAACCTATAACAATTAGCGGAACTGCGAGTGAAGCCGGCGGCTGAGGTGCACTTAGGGGAATGAGGTCGTTCTATGCGCCTAATGGGGTCAGCCTGTTCAAAACTGGAGCCTTTTCTAGTGAATGCTACAACCAAATTTGAATTTGTTCAGTGTGAACGAAAATCATGAAGCAATTTTTCAAATTTGTTACAAATACAAAAAGAAAAACTAAACGACCGTCGCTCTTTACATAAATGCATTAACAATATTAATTAATAATTAAAATAAATTTGCATTACTATTACTAAAGTTAATAAAATCATAGTGGTGTTTTCTTCTAGAGGATCTGATTGACTCTTATCATGCTTACATGATGCTTCTTAAAGCATTTCATACATTTCTACTATAGTGGTCGTCCTCCTGGTTTTAGCGGCCTTTCTTTTAATTTACATAGTCTTTTAATATTTATATATGTTTTAAATTCTACGTACAATTTAGGTTAAAATTTAATAGTGAAATTCTATGTACTCCAAACTGGTAATAAAATAAATACAATTTATTATCATTATATTGAAAAGTATTTTTGTCACGACACAGGGTCGAACGTTTAGAACCAGATACGGGCATAAGCCAAAGTATTCTGGTTCATGAGTTTGTATGAAATTATGTTGTGGAATAGGATAATGATTTAGGATTCAGGAAACGTCGAGCTGTGGAACATGAGTCTAATACTCTCTCTATCTCCAAAAATCCTTTGTATTATCCTAGGTTTTTGTTTTTGGATGAAGACCGATAGTTTTTAAAAGACTTGTGGAGAGATACTTTCATACTTCTCATAACGTAACACCGTCGGTGCTGCACCTGATCCCTCGCCAGTCGTCTCGGTCTTACGTTCCATCGGTACGGGAATTGAGAGTACACTTGTGCACTGTAATATCTCCAGCGCAGCTGACGAAACTCTCCAGATTTTGAGATTAGCCACCATGGCTGAATTCGATCAGAGGACCTATTTTCAACACCATATTTCTTATTGAACAAAATATAATAGATGGTAAATGATGATTAACCATAAACTATTCAGATATTTAAAAATCTGAAATAGTTAGCCTTGATTGAAAAACCTGTAAGTATCAATACTGTGTATATAAACTTGACACCCACTTAACGCTGTGCTAAGTCCCCCAGTCGGTGTGCGTTACGTAATAAAAGATTCTACCGAAGGGTGGTCACACGGCATTATACGCCGGATTATCTGTCATGTTACACCGGACTTATTGCAAAACATGCTTTTAAATAGAATAGAAATATGTTTCTCATTTAGAATTATTGCTATAAATACATTAGTATTCATATCCAAAATGCAAACCATTTATTTGGTACACAATTTCTTAGAAATTAATTATACAATGGTACGAGGATTGCCACAAGTCACAACTATGTTGTTAGACCTGTGCTAGAGACAACCGACGCTTTTTCTAATTTAAAATTTTCGAAAATATTGAATATATACAAAACCAAAGGAGTTTAACTTAAAATATATTCTCCTGAGCGGTCATCATATAATCCAATCTTTACGCTACACCCTGCATACTTGCATATATATTCACTTTTAGGTACATAATCCCTTTATTTTTTTCGATTACTATTACAAAAGCAAAGCCGCGTTTTCAGCCCAATACGTGGGCGGCATATTATACCTGTTAATGCAGATAATTATACCAATTATAATAGACAAAATGGATGCATCGATGGACCGCACAGTTATTGAATTTATTTGACCTTTGATGTATTTAAAGGATAAAGATCATAGTACACACTTAAATTGTAAATGGAATTAAACTACGTATCATGCTTACGAGGATCAGAATGGAAAAGTGCGTTGACTGACAAACAAGAATCGTACTTTGGGAAACAGAAGCAATCAATAGTTTTGTATTTATGATCTGTGTCAAAAAAATATAATTATTAAAACTTTCAAAAGAAATCCCTTGGCGTGTGCCTCTAACTATTATTGCCACAAATTGCAGGGCTGAGATATGTCAACCATAACCTCAGGCAACTTCACACCAGCTTTCTCATCTAATGGCAGAAGCCGAGCTGAACTCATCCCGACCTTTATCAACCGCACTCCGAACCCACAAGTTGCGGCTATAATTTGTATATCAGCTTCCGTAAATAGAGAAACCACAGTTACACTATTAATGTTTTTTACTCCCCATTCCGTTACGTGGTGATTTTCAAAGAAATTTCATATAAACTGTAAGACCGCAATTTAAAATCTCGATAAGCTTTGGTTTTTTAATATGAATATAAACCGCATATATGTTCAAAATGTAGTTCATCAAAATAAAATTGGCACACTTATTTCAGGTAAATTTAATATAAGTATTTCTTCTTATAAATTGTGATTAATACTTGTTACATAATATTTGACCTCCAAAGCTAAACCAGAAATACTCAAAATTCCTAAGCGATTACTTGGGTTATCGTAACATTGACAAGAATAAATATATGGAATAGATAAAATTTGCGTATAAGGAGGTAGTCTTCAAAATTAACGTTAATCTTCTTTTAAAGTTATTTCTTGGAATAATAAATTATTTTGACAATAAAATAACACGTTGGTTAGTACTTAGTACGATACATAAAGTTTTATAAAATATATGTATAAATCTCAAAATAAAAGCAATTTCTTGAATTAATTTATCTTTACTGTTATACATAATCATAAAATCCTGAACAAATGCAGTAATCATAGTACAGACTATAAACATGTTAAAATAATGCGTGTACAATGTCCCCAATTAATATATTGTTTTCCTCGTGGAATCTCTATGTTCCAATTAGCTCCAGACCAGGCGTGCGATAGTAAATATCGCTGCTATTGCGCCTTAATCCGCTGTAAATCAATGTGTATAATACTAGCAATTTTATACTTAACAACCATAACGCTATATTTAATTTGAATTAAACATTACGATATCATTATGGATGGTTTTGCCAATCATTCTTATGAACAGATAGGTATAGCGTTTCTAAACATAATCTATGATAAATATTTAATGCCTACAAAGCCGTTTTGGTATTATGTTTACCTCGTATGAATTTATTGACTCATAATTTATCCCTCCATCCCTTAACATACTTTCTGACGTTGAAGTCATCTTTTTAAAATAATATATTATGGTACGCAATAGTCAACAAACATTTAGTGGGTTTTCATACTATGGTTACATAACAAATATTGAACGCTATGTGAAAAAAATGGTCTATTTACGAATTTAAAATCATCTTCATTAAAAAAGAATATTTATTCCATACTAAACATAACGCACACACAATTAATATAATCAACAAATAGTAATAACTAATAATAAATAAAAAGTTTAATGTGTATTGCAAGTGGGAAATGGGGCTCGCCTAGGTATCTTTGCATACCTATTCGCCATATCGTTGCTTCTGTTTATACTATGATAAAATAATATATGTTTCTCATTATTTTATTTTTTCGCAGTTCGCACTGGAAGCCCGGACTACATGTGTTCAATGCTACCGCAACACTGGCGCTCCAACAAGACGCTCCCCGGGGGCTTCAAGGTGGTAGCCCTCGGGGACATCATGGACGGCACGCAGGTCACCGTCCGGGCGGGCAACGACGAGAACTGCTCCGCGGAGCTGAGGAACAACACGGCGGTGATGAAGAACAGGGTGGCCAAGTTCAACGACTTGAGGTTCGTCGGCAGGAGTGGGAGAGGTACGTTTCGTGATATTTTATTTTCATTTAGATTCATAGAAAAATAAAGAAAATATAATTTCAAGAAGAATTTACTTTCCACAATACAGACAACTTCAATATGTGATTAATGTAGTAACACATTATTATTTTAATTCGTAATTTGCTTTCGACAACCAGACATTAAAATTAACAATATATTTTTTCAATATCATAATGGAGAATTTAAAAATATCAATAATTTAATTATTTGGATGAGATTACGGCTTAAAATAATGGTACCGCAAATAACGAATTATGAACATGATCCTATAAATATTATCGTTGTTAAAGACCGACTTATATGCCTTGATCACATTATTATATTATACGTGCAATGTTTAACAAACCATCACAAATTGAAACAAGTAATAAAACAAGTCAGTCAGTTACACAAATTACTATAGTCCAATCCGATAGACTCGTCTAATACTAGGGCGGCTAGCGTCGACATCTATCATTAATTAAATCGTCAACGATCATAATTAATTCGCAATAATTGCAGTTTACAAGTGGAGTTAGACATTAAAATCCATAAGCTTGTTATACCACGGCGCACGCAAATCACTGCTGTCCGCGCCAGATTAACCAATTATTATCCGGATGTAACTACCTTAGTGTATACGATCATTGAATTTAGGGTACACATAATATAATTATGTGAGACTACGATATGCACGCTGCGAACTATTTGCTTAGACTTTGAGCAATGTAGTATATTCCCAATATAAAAGTGTGAAAGTGTTAAATTTGTTAGGTGATAACGACTGAACGCTTTTGATAGATTTAACATATCTACAGATATGCTCATTTCATATTAATGATCTGGAATTGTCTTCACCATCCACTTTCAATTGAAGACGAGAAAATATTTCTTTAATGAAAAGTTATTAGTGACATTTGTCTCATCTCTTTATTCTTGTTACTTGAATGTTGTGTAGGGTTAAAATCAAAACGATTACGATTGTTCCCAGTTAGTAATCTTACAAAATAAATTTAAAAATAAAATAATCATACCAACTTTTCGGCTACGCAAGATTCAAAATCCTTTATAGGTCTAGGTGTCCGATTCGATAACAAATTACATTACTTATTAAAAAGTTAACATGAAAAAAAAAATTCTATTCTAAATTCTTTGAACTCGAATTGATAGACGTGCGCTACGCAAAGCTTGAGTGTATCGCGCGAAGTCCATTATGTCAAAACTCGGATAACGTCTCTGGAACCTAAACCTAATCTCACTTTCCCCATCAGATCAAGGCGAGGCGTGTTTTAATTTCCAAACCGCAGCTCAAACGACGTTCGCACTTTACGGTTCCATTGTATGCGCTGACGCAGCCGCCATCATTGGCCCCTATGTACTTACGAGTGCAGTAAAATCTCAGACGCTTATGACTGGCTAGCTGTAAACTATTACCATTGCTGTAAATAATCTTGTATGTAGCGATGTACTGCAGATGGTGTCCATTGTTTTGAGAGCTTACGCTTCAGAAGACGTTGCAAGTAATATACCTACTTAGAACGTATTTTTTAATCTAAAGCAACTTCTAAATTAACAGATTTTTTCTTAGGTTGTAATGTTTAGGTATTATTATAGCTGTAAATAAAATTGCGTGTAATAATGTAATGGAGGCACATATTATTTTGTGTCCATTTTTTCAAAACTGATGATGAAAACTGAAAGATATAGAAGAATAGAAAATTGGTCTAAGCGGGGTATAAATATGTTATAAATCTAGTATTTACGAGTATATCTGACGACGCTACGAACAAATTTTATTTCGTCCACGCAAGTATTTTAGCCATTAACTCCCCTAAACTTCTAAAAGTAACGATACATATTATCCCAGGTAGAAAACGCCAAATATCTAATTTCCTAGAAAAATTGTTCAATAACAATAAATATTTTATTAGGTCAATGATTATTATTCGTACATAATAATTAGGTAATAACCACAAATAAAAGATAAAAGTGTAACGACGTGAAAAATTCCTTAAATCTTAGAAATAATAATTATCCACCGTAAAATTTCCGACGTACAAAATTAATTTGTCATTATGATTTCGTCAACGATCGTCACTTAGCAGGTTTCTTGTAATTAATACGGTTCAGGCTTGACGGCATTATTCTTATAAATTAAGTAATAATTAGGTGTTACGTTACACAAACCTGTTGCTATGCAATCACGCTTTGATGATATTCAAAGAGTCTTCCGTGACTTATTTGACAAAAAGACAGGGGCAGTGGTGTAGAAACGGCACATTGATAGAATTTTTGTAGTGAGCAAAAAAATATCTGACATGAGAATGAGATTTAAAGAATATGACAATTTGACAGAAGACACCACAAGAAATTATGTGCGGTTCGTCTTTAAAACATACTAGATCTAAAGCGTCTTATTCTAAATAACATTTCTCCACATTAATTTTTTATTTTAATTATTATTTTTATTTTTATAATCAAATACACAATTTACAAAAAATCGAACTTACCAACCACAAAGATTCCGGCATGAAGACAATGTCTATCACACATATCACAAAATTACAAATGACTTACATTACTTAATCTCCCCTTTATTCGGTCTTATTCTTAATTTTGTTAGCCGGAAAATATTTGAGCTTGTTAATGAAATAGGAAAGTCTGTATTCTTAAAAGGACGATGTTATATTTCCCCTCTTCTTTTCCGTTACTGACAATTTAAAAAATATGATCTCCGGAAACTTCAACAATCACTCAAAACTAAGTTACAATGTTTTAGAAGGACGGAACCCTCGCTTCTCAATTAGACTCGGATGTGGCCAGTTTTTTAAGTCTCAGTAGGTTCGTATCGACTGTTTTGACGCGGTCATCACAACATGCAGTCCATTGAACATAATGTAGATTACATTTGACAAGTGGAAGGGTCTGCTTTTGGGAACGATTAAAATAAAACTGTATCAAAGGATATTGTGATATCGGTAACGGATTTAAATTTGATATCTTCGACTTTGAATACGATAGTTGCATGCATCAGTTATTAATTTATGATAATGTATCATAAACAGTTTTTGAAAGAAAAAAAGGATTAGAATTAATGGGTTCTGCGAATCTTAATCAGGTTTATAAACTGTACAAATGTATCTAACCAATGATTAATTGAAAATAGCGAAAAATATATCAGTTGTTCTCCACCAAAAAACATAGAAAGTTTTCTATATGGACTACTTACTATACTATACTTGAAAAAAAAACCTATCGGTGAAACTAATACACAAATACATTCGCCCACTTAGACTAGGAGACTAACTAATCTTAGTTAAATAAATGTAAAACAACACTTTCATTCTCTAAAAAATCTTCAAAACGATTGTAACTGTAGGTAATTAGGAGAGCGAGGAGCACGTAAACGAAATGACCAGACTGTGACCGAATCATTTTGTGTGCCTGCCATTACCGCGAGTATTACATCTCCATTTGTGCAGCGACTACTTTTGTACTAATGATTGTTAGCGTTGTCTTTTGATTAAACGTAGTAACAGCTAGTTTTTACGAGATGTGATTCGTGTGTGATTTTATATGTGTACGACTATTATATGAATAAGACTATTAGTGATTTAAAATGGCAATCGTATTAATAAAAACAATCTTTATAATAATTGCGGGGAAATGGGTAGTTTTGTTTAACAACTATTATCATTTCGGCCCTCGATTGTAATACCTTACTTACAAACGTAATATTCTAGTTATGTATGTATACAATACTGTTGTAGTATTTGTACTTGGATCCTCCAATTAGTATTAATGTTAATCTTCAATTATGATTAGATAATGATAAATAAAAAATAACGAGATTAATTTATCCTTATTGATTTTCTATATAAGTTAATAACAATTCATTCCGCAATCGATACCTTAATGTAACTGCATTTTGTCAATAACATTTCCAGAAACTCACCACTTTATAACTCGAGTTTCTATGTAATAAGTTATAGTATATGTTTTCATTGGTTAATTTAAATTCAACAGCATTCATTATGGGATCCTTTATAATTTGCATAAAGGATTCCACAAAACAATATGACAAAGTTGTTATTGATCGTATTTTGCCTAAAATGCGTCAGCCAATACACCGTTCATTGATCATGCAAAGCGAATTGCACGATATTCACGCGATATAAAATTCACCGCAAACGATTTTCCTGAAAAACGTGTCATAGCGAGGTAAATAAGAATCGGCCGTGTGTCGGACGTCTTCACAAATGTCACTCAGGATTTACGCTCGATCGTAAATCAAGATGGCGGTCGTTCCCCGATACTTCACCTCCCCGGCCCACCTGCGCCCGCGTCATAATTGAATATTTCACGCGCCCATCTCAACACCTCTGAAGCTATTTCGATACAATGTTATTTTACAACTCCGCGCATTGTGTTAGCTCCTAAACGCTGATGAGTGATCACGCGAAATGCATTAAGTTTAATAGGGATTTTAAATGCAATATTTCACATCATTCACGACACGCCTTTGAGTTTAGCGACCAATGTTTTATGATGATTTGTTTCCGTATTGAAATGCATCCTCTGCGTTCTAATGTAGCTTTGTGACGAGAGAGCGACACCGATATTGAGATCTCACGGAGCATAAATATGCAATGCAAAATGTTTATGCTTATAACTTGTGCGTACAAATACCTATTTAAAATAGCCTATAATAAATACCTAGTCCTCTAAATTAAACTTATTAAATAAAATATTTTTTGAATAAATGTACCCGACTCTACAAATATTTTTAGTAGCCTTTAGATTACCTACTGAACAATATATATATTTTATCAGATCCTTCACCCATTTTATAATAATACATACCTATCAATAATTAGACTTACAACAAGGATAACTTATATTTTAATCCCCAATACTAAAAAAAATAATGTTATATTTCACATGCAGCTATTTCTGAATCGACAAGTCTTAACACGACTCGGGTATCAGGAAACGAGTATTGTTATCAATGGGAACCGCGCCGAAATCCTACTGATTTATAATGACCACCGGCTACGCTTCAACGAGGGAAGTAAACACTCCGCTGAAATTAGACATGTGAAAAACCCACTCTCGATTGTTAGTGTGTGTATTTTCCGCGTTCTGTTTTCAATACAGTTGACTGTTATTTCATTTGTTGAGTTCAGTGTACATCTTGAATACGTTGAGCGAAGTTGAGGAAACAAAACAATAGACGCATGGTATTTTTCAGACAAATGTGATGAAACTATTAATAACAGATTGTACTTTTAATAGATCAATATATAGTTGAATTTAGTTTTTAACAGAACAATCAACTTACCTTACTTTAAATAAAATAATTTTTAAAGGATTTAAAACGCGGTTTATTATACTGCAAAGTGCTCGAAACGTCGGGTTAAATAATAATGTAAAATAATGTATAATAAACCGCGTTTAAAATCCTTTAAAGGGTATTTTAATTAAAAATGGAAAGTACTAGCGTTAAAACAAACACAAAATTATATTACCTTACTTTAATAATCTACGATATATTTTTATTCCCTATTAACCATACTTTGCTATTTAAGGATATCTCAATTGATATTTATAATGTTTAATTAAACTACGAAACATTAGGTTATAAAATAAAGTCTACCCTGCGTTGAAAATAAGATTGATAATGAAGTCTTGTCTGACTGATCAAAGTTATTGCTTTCTTTACGTTTAGTTCTTTATACCACACGTCACCTTTTACTGTTTTATGAATACATTCACATCATAGCACCAAATGTCAAACTATGATAATTGCCTTCATGGTCCATTTTTCTCAATCTCTCATCAATTCCAATGAACATGTAATACAAAGAGGAATTCGTAAACAGACTAATTCGGAGAGAAATCAATCATTTATAGCCACTAAATCGAGTGCGCACTACACACGAATTATCTGCATTAGACATGTTAATCCACTCATTTTAACTGTAATTTTATTCCGTATTTATCGGTGCATTCATTACTGTCGACCGCAAATCGGGTTCCAAAAAGCTCGCTTATTTCCATACTGTGCTATGTACGGGAATTTTGCGCAGAAACGTCATTCAACAATATTCAACATTAACGCGACCGAAGTCTCTAATGTATTTCACAATCGGGATAATTTGTGATGCACGTTTTGTTTTTTACGCCGCGGCCGGTGCCGTGATAATGAGTTATACGCTTTGTAAATATAGACATAATTTAATATGAATATGTCTTAATCTTGTACTCAACATAAATTGTTGTGATCTCATTAGGTTTCATTTCGATGTTATCCAAATTAAGAGTTAGCTAGAACAAGCAGGAAAGTTTCGACAACCCAATTTTTGTGATCACCGACCGCGACAGCCAGGAACACTTGCACTACCAAAACGGTAGCTAGTGCGATGTTTTCCTCATGAGAGAGGAGGAGGGAGGGATTATTAATGAAGGAAAAGTATAGGATGATTGGAATATCATTTAAAATAGTTGTAATTCACACCGATATTATATCAGGCCTTGTATATCCGTTCTAGCTTCATTCAATTAGTTCTAAAGCAACACTGATTTTCTACGTTTCCCTTCCCTTGTAACTTTTATAAACAAGATCTTTTTTTACAGGGAAAAGCTTTTCGTTAACCATCACAATATCAACATCGCCACCACAAGTAGCCACGTACCAAAAAGCAATCAAGGTGACCGTCGACGGGCCGCGGGAGCCACGCTCAAAAACCAGTAAGTTCATTATTATTTAGTTCTAAAGTCACTCAGTAAGAATTTAAAAAAGTAACAGTACTACAAAATAGACTGTTGATTAACAGGTAAATTTGTACGCATTACACCCTAAGTTTACCATTTAAATTGTAGGTATATAGCTATTTTTTACTTATCAAATGTAGGGTTTTTTAAAGTTTATTTAGTATAATTGAGGTCGAAACCTTATATACTTTATTGGAACGTCCACCAGGGTCTGAAACATATTATTGAACTATGACAACACAATATAGAAGGCATTAGATTTACATCAAAACAGACTCCGTAGTACAGGTAGTACTAATCTTTGCATATATATGCACTACAACACATAAATATATTCAATCAATTAAAACTGATACTATCAGAACAATACCTCATCATTGTGTGTAAAACTAAATTAAACAAAATTGATTGAACACATCAATAGCCGAGGGACAATTTGTTATTATTCGTCGCCCTGTATAAAAACCGCATGAGCGACGTAAACAATTAAAATATATCAGTTCTATTATTATGTACAGTTTTCATACGCGATACGTTTGTGACGCGGTTGCTATCATTTAGCTGATAACATTTTCTTCCCACGGGACTTCGGTGATACGGTGGTCAGGCGAAGGACGTTAGAGAAATAGTTATTGATAATGTGTGCTTTACAAAATTGTAGGAACCGATAATAATATTTTAAAATAGCCCAGCTATTAACAGTTTATACTCGTCTATGAAGACTTTTTTGTCTTTCCAAACATATATGTACTTTTATAAATTTTTAATTGACCTACATTCGAAGGTATCGTTATTGACACACTATCCAAGGAATGTAAAACCAAAATAATTTAATTCTTCCTTCACTTTATTGTACCACGTACTGTTAGTGAATTATAGAACAGAGTTTACCGATTATTACTCTCTCAATAATATACAGTAATAAATTATTCATACTCGAAGGATGTGCTTAGTTTTAAGTATTTAAAAGAAAGTATCGCCCAGATTCCTTCTACATAAAATATTAATATTTAGACTAGGTTTGCCTCGTGGATTCACCCACGTATATCTTCCGTTGGATTTTCGGGATAAAAACTATCCTATATCCCTTTCTCGGGTTTCAAATAATCTCTGTACAAAATTTCAAACTTAATCCATATCGGTTCGTTAGGCATAAAGAAGTGACAGGCAGACAGACAGACAGGCAGAGTTACTTTCGCATTTATAATATTAAGTAAGGAAATAAGGACGCAAGCATAAGGATTAGTAAGCTTAAGGAAAAGCAAGGAAGTAAGGATGTGATATTTTTTATTAATTATTATTTTTTCAATTTTCTTTGGGGGACTTCCCGTAAGCCTGCATAACTATACAAACTACATAAATAATTTTATAATAGCTGGCAATATATTACAGTAATGGATTATTATTATCGTATTAGTAATTGCTCTTGGAGCAAATTGCATAATGACCTAACATTGACTTACAAAAACATAAATTAGCATTTTATTAATAGCCACTGTAGGTGAATCTAGTGTTTTTTTATTTATATATAGGGCAAAACTTTATAGGTTTGTTTTTTTAATGATTTTGGTGGTTACGCTGTAATTAATTTTGATATAAGTAAAAGAGTGATTAAACTATCAAATTAATATGTAACTGTTAAGCAGATTTTCATAGCAATCGATAGATAAATAAAATTAAGAGTTATTGTAAATAATCAATTACTTTAAAAAGTGTTGGTAAATGTGAACGCATGAAAAAGTATTACTAATATTAATAATTATTACAATCGAACGTCTATAAGAATAATCATTTGAATACTTAACTAACCTACTTAAATTTGTAACCACTTATGTTTTAAGCTAGTGTAAAAAACCTCCCACATAATAATAACTTTTCAATTTGTTACGATTATAAAACAGTCGGTTAATTCTTACCTTCCGACATCCGGACACACGAAGGCTTCAAAAGACGTAGTATCGAAATTGTTCGAACGTTACGCCATATGGAGAGAAGCCGGCAGACAATGGCGGAATTATGGCAGTAATAAGTCCCACTCACGCACTACGCAACTGCTGTATCACCTTTGTGCTTGTCGCGAATGGTAGAGACATAAGTGTAAATATCTGGATATATAAAATATTGTTCAACTTCCTCGGAAAGTCGGAAGAGTGAGAAGTTTGAGGTTCAGTTCCGGACTCCTTAATAAATACTATGACCGAATGCCTGAAATAGCTGTCCTACAGGACACGAGATTTACAGATACAATATACTTTAACACCTAGAAGATACACGGAACTGCGAAACTGGGAACTATTAAGAAAGATCTTTTCTTTATTTAATATTGTCGAAATCTATACAAAGTCGATGCAAAATTGTTGTTGTTGCAAAATTCTTTTGTTAAATTGAAAATAGCTAAAGGCAAGATAAAGTCTATGCAAAAAAAATTGAGCTTTTCAAGGGTTTTACGGTGGTAATCATGAAGATCATAATAGGAGTCAGCAAAATCAATTAAGTGAAGGAAAAGGAACTTTGGTGGAGTTTGGCAAGAAATTGCATAATTGTTCTAAGGAAGACACAGATGCAAATACTCTTCCGCACCTACTTAACTTACTCACCACGTTCAAAATTTTGGTCTAGGATCAAGCCACGATCTTATTGTCATATAAGGACTATTTCGTACATATTATGTACCTTATGAACAATTATGTTAGTTTTTGCTCCACTTAACGATAGTTTAGGTCCTGAGTCCCAACAATATCGAACAATATAACCCGAATATCATTGTGGTTTATATTTCTGAATTTTAGTTAATCTATTTTAAAGGGATCCAAGTTTCATCAAAACTCAATATGATGCTTATGATTATAATCTAAGCTTATTAGGATCTACGAACAAACAAACACGCTAATGACTAAATAAACCGCCGTGACGCGTGGCGCTCTACAAGGCTATATTATAGCGAGAGACAAGGCGTATTCAAAAGTATAAGTCTCGAGCTCAAAAGGACAACAAAGGAATCGCATGCAAGGGACTTAAACATAATTCAACCTTAACAAGTCCAAATATTCACCTTTATATATAAAACTTCACATTAACAAATCCAAAGTTCGAAAAATAAATAAAAGTTCTTGTAATTACATCGCAATGATTTATTTCTAAACTAGGATAGTTAGAACCTAAAATGATATTCACACTCCTATTTCAAATGCAATTTTATCTTTAAGCCAAGTTTAATCAAAACATTAGGATGCTAATGAAAATCTACAAACAAAAATAAAACAATGCACGCTAATGATTAAATGAACTGTGACGCGTGGCGCTAATCAAAACAAATCCAGCTTACAGTACAGATATACAAAGAGTGGACAGACAAAAGGCGTACTTAAACCATAAGCCCCGAACTCCGGAGGACAAGAAAGGAATCGCGTGCACAAGGGACTTAAAAGTTCGACTTAATAGACTTAATTTGTAGGTGCCCGTGTAAGCCGCTTCGCAACGACCCTTTGTCGTTGGGCTGTGCTTCGTTAGCTTATCGAGTGTCGATATCGATAAATACCGTCACTGTATAGTTTGTATCGTTAATCCCAGGTTTAGTGTCGTTATTCGTAGTGCATTTTTAGTAAAAGTTAAAATGAATTTATCAAACATAGTATGGTATTTTTAAAACCGTTTTATTGTTATATTTTTATATGTAATAAAATGGTCACTACCTGCATTATTTGTTTTTATAAGATTCCTCATTAGGAATCTGCTAATCATGAATAATTATTAACAAGTTATTCGCCGTAAATTCTCACTCACATACTTAAACAAACACACAGAATAAACAACATATTTTTATCGATATTTGTCCCCACCAGCACATCCCTTAACCACCGTATAATAACAATTAACTCTGCATTTGTTTGTGTCGATTTCACAACATAATTGCATCCATGTATTTCGTACTGTGTAAACTCATAAACTAATTATGCGCGTATATTTTTTTGAGTCTATATAATAACGGCGGTATTTCACAAACAAGCTCAGGCAGGCGCTCGACCCCTATTATTTTGGGACACCAAGAAATTGGTACCTCTAATAAGGTGATTGACACATGGCCATTTATTTTGCCCAGGAAACGCAGCTAACGATTCTCCCTTTAGTCACGGAAGTTTGCTACACGCAAATTTATATTTTTTTCTGCATCTGCTATTTTCTAACTATATAAGGCACTTTTTACCTAATTTTTGAATTTTAATAAACTACGCAAGAAATAAAAGACGAGAGCAAAGTGTCCTTTCGTTTTGCACTCTAGACTGAAGATTATAAGACTTGCGAAAGTCACTAAGCTCGTTTATATGGTATTGTTTCATCCAAAAACTTATTTATGAACACTTGACAAATATTATATTAAATGATTTTAATTTAATAATTAAAAAAATCTATTTACAAAGCATTAAAATATAATTTTGTTTTAGGTACAAACGCCTCACCACACCAAATAAGGGCAATAGGATTCCAAAGGCCGTTCATAGCGGGCGGGTCTATGTCACTCCGGGAGATAGAATACAAGTCCTCGCCCCGGCTTCGCTCGCTGTCACATGAAGAAAGAGAGTACAAGACTAACGCCAACCTACCACCTGAAGGTTAGTTTATTTATGTATTACTTTAACATATAAGTAAAGAACCATTTTATACAAAAGTGTTTGGGAAGTCTTCATCATAAGAACAGGTTTGGGAAAATATATCATCATTAGCAAATTATCTAATTATAACACGATTTTTACGATAGTAATAGAAATAAGATAAATCTAACCTGCTTTAAAAAAAATATATTTTCATTCAAATCGTAAATGTGACTATAAACGATCAAGAAAATTAATTGAACTTAAAGAAGTCAAAATCCTTTAAAATTAGAAAGCCTTTAAAATTCAACCTAAAATACAAACATTTCTCAAACGAGTCCGAAGTACAAAAGATAAAAGGAACATGTGATTTTTATCACTAATATCTCAAGGTAGACAATTAGGAGTTAAGAAAAATAACTTAATTTTTTTACCCTTTAGATGAGACTTAGAATGCGAACAATTTAAACAAATCCGAAGTCTAAAAAGCTAAAAGAAGGTCATTAAGGCCAAAAGCTTCGGCAAGGTAGCAGAGCTAAACTATAATCAACTTTACAAAAAATACCTATACCATAACAAAAAAGAGCATAGTATAAAGTTCGCTTTATAAATTAGACTTGAGATGCAAACATTACTTAAGCAAATCCGAAGTCTGAAAAGCTAAATAAAGGTCACGTAATTACATCGCATCGTAATCACTAATTTCCCAACGCCGGTAATTAGGGCCAAAAATGATATTCCACATGATCGTAGAACTAAGCAACTAAATGTATTAACGTTCACGCTGATTATCATTACTTCATTCACAATCACGAACTAACCGACTACCATCTTATTTACAAACTCGCCCATAGACTACAGAGATTTTAGAGCGGGATTATTTGTATAGTTTTGGTTTGTTTTCTTGCTTCGATTGTTTCCATTGATGTCGCCAAAATTGTTGCAAATACAAATACGTATTATCTTAATTCAAAATAATTCATAATGTTAGACACGCAATTGTTCAATCGTGTTCCTTAAAAAGAAAGAAAAGTCGAGCGCTCAAGTTTCCAAAACATTAGCATCCAATAAAGCGTCCTGCCTATGTCTGCGAAGGTTGCGCACATAAGCTCCGGGACGGTCAAACAGCCACCCCCGCAACTTTCTTCAGCACGACGCAGCAATCTGCGCGTGACTAACGGCGCGTATTACACGAAATTAACCGCTTTATGACAAGGTTACTGGTTACTGAATAAATACTAACTAAACCGCTCTGTCTATACCTCCGAAGCTCGCG
>LQNK01000299.1:346504-356733 GCA_001586405.1 Phoebis sennae | reverse complement strand
ACAATTGTTCAATCGTGTTCCTTAAAAGAAAAAAAAGAAAAGTCGAGCGCTCAAGCATTCAAAACATTAGCATCCAATAAAGCGTCCTGCCTATGTCTTCGAAGCTCGCGCTCATAAGCTCCGGGGCGTTCACAAAGCAATCCCGGCAACTTTCGTCAGCTCGACGCGGCAATCTGCGCGCGGCTAATGGCGCGCATTACGCGTTATTAGCCGCCTTGTGACAACATTAACTGATTACTGAATAAATACTAACTAAACCGCTCTGTCTATACCTCCGAAGCTCGCGCTCATAAGCTCCGGGGCGTTCACAAAGCAATCCCGGCAACTTTCATCAGCACGACGCGACGCGGCAATCTGCGCGCGGCTAATGGCGCGCATTACGCGTTATTAGCCGCCTTATGACAACTTTAACTGATTACCTAATCGGAATGTTTGCTTAATTTACATGAATACGAATACAGACGGCCACCTTGCTTTAGAGACTTTCTGTGCCTACCTTATATTAAAATCGAGTAGAGAGTCATTAAGCATAAGAGATAAGAAGAATAATATACAATATATACACCTGTTACTAAATAGATATTTTAATTGGAATTTTTGGATTTTTTTTTATTTTAATAGTTAAAATTCATTACAGCTTTATCATATTCATTCAGTATAATATCTAACACATGCTTAATTCACGCTCCTCTTGTTTACATCTAGTTTATACAACAAACGGCTTACAGTGCACGCAGAATTGCCTACTCAAATACGTGTAAACGGGGATGCCGTGGGGCCAATCGGAACAAGCCCATTACAGATGATAGAACACCTTGCCCGGCAATCATCCGATACACAATACACAATACAGCTAATGGAAACATAAAATATGGAATACACATGTTTGGAGTAGGATCGCCGATCGATCGCGAAATTGTCTCAACGTTACATAATTACACTACGATTTTAGAACGCAAATGTAATTATTTCAGTTTTCCATTTACAAATCTTGGCGTTTTTCATTTAAAAATGATATATTATATTCAAATTCAAGTTAAGACCGTTTATTTTTACAAATAGGCTTTTTTGAAAGTTCTTTTAGAACGTCACATACATATTTTATGTAAAAATATTTATGAATTTGCAATGGACATCCGACCTTAAGCTAAAATAAAAAAATTTGGCCAATAGAAGTTTTCCTACCAAGCTTTCGTTTCAAATTGTGCCATTTTTCAAAAACATCTCTTTCTTCGTTACAAATACGTAATAATAATATTATTAGGCTCATAAATCTTGAGATGCTGGTAGTCGAAGTCAACGACCTGCGGATGTTACGGGAGGAATAATAACAATAACTTCAAATGCGATCTTGAGAAAAAACGGACGCCGCGGCCGAGTGTCATTACGGCCGTAAAATGCTCTCGGCGCGGCGCTAGGAAACTGAATGTTCTTATTGTGAACACTAAAAATAAGTTGATTTCAAATTAGAATATTTACATTTTTACAGAAGGTATAAAAATGTGTTTGTCTTTAAATAAAAGTATTTACATTTTGTACTCTACGTCTATCGACATTTACTTAAAACCTTCATAATAAAGTACTTACATATTTTATTAGTTAAATAATAAACCATCCTTTAAAAAATATACCATAGATTTGGTTTAAAAAATATAGTGATGAATGAATATGGACGAGCTCTAACCCACTAATGACATCTCATTATGAAACAGGTAATGACGAAATAGGCGAATGATTCGATTCATTTATTAATTTCACGGCTATTACTACACGAGTTTCGGTGAATGAAGAGCGGAGTTATGATTCAAAAGAATGGAATTGAATGAACGTAATATTACATCGCACCTTATTTCCGGTACAATATTTTCGATTTGATTGATCAATTTCGATGATCGGGCGCCAAGATTGGCTACCGGCAGCGATCCCATTATTGTATTTCTACATTACAATACCGCCTAGTCGATCTCAAATAAAAAATACCGTCGTATTGTAAAGTAGAGCAGAACGATGGTCGATTGTTTCGGCTTGTGGTTTCACTTACTCAAATAAAGTCAATCTTGGTGCAAGGTCCGTGTGAAAATTTGATAACGAAACTATAGATCGATGGGGCTGCAGAAATCGAGGGGCAATGGCTGCGGTTACAATCCGTGCTACTGTGGGAAGCAATAACGTGTATGGATTAGCCGACATAAGCTTACCTGCCGCGGTCTCTCGACAACTGATTTGACTCGTGCTGATAAATGCCCGTGATAACGCATGCCCTTGTATTTGCGTATCGTGTCCGTACTTCACTATACATATTTCCAATGTCTGAAAAACTGGTAAATTCAAAAAAAGATAAAAACATTTTAGGAAAATTTGTTACTTGATTTGTAATAAAATGGATATTATTACTTAATACAGACATTATAACAATTGTAAACTATTATACTTATCACCCTTAAATAACACTAAAATGTCTTTATAATCGAATTCAACACACACTTTTCGAAGATTATACCTTGTACGAGCATATAAATGGATATCTGTAGTAAACAGGTGCAAAACCCACATTAAAGTGTTATAAAAATCATTACCCCCACATCAAATCGTTTCGAACGTCTTCATTTTTCGTTCTTAAATCAAAAATGTAAAGGTGCAGCGAATGACTGTATTTGATTAGAAACCGATAGAGTTATAAAGGTAGGCAACATTAAAACTATTAAAATGTGTGGCAGGCGGGGCAGTACGGGTTGTATTAAGCTTCCTAGCCGCAAACCACAGCTCCTGGATCATCGGGACAGCTATCTTCGACTTATTTTATATTATCGTGCACATCGCCCCTTTAATGGCTTTTCGGTTGGATCGTAAATATAAGATACGAAATTTTCAGTGTTAAAGTAATCAGGCAATAGTGATGCTATAATCATACGTAGTTTCATTATTTTAGTGAACATGTCACAGGCAAATAAAGCTCAACTAAAATCTTCGGTATTGTTTTAGAAACCTTGGGCCAATACAAAATGGATTCACAAAACATGATTGAAAATTATTGTAACGAGGTTTAGTTCAATATCGTTACAATGCAATGTAACGTTTGGTCGCGCGATTACAATCGTCATACGGTCATCGATTTCTACAAATGAGAAAAATATGATAATCAGCGGGCCTCAGATATTATACCTTAAAAATTAACACTTGCTAATTCGATTCCATTTCAGTGCATACACCGGCTTTGTATAATATGGTAATTTATACAAAGCCGATGTATGTACTGAAATTCAGCCAAAAATAAGCCTATAATTCCCGCCACGTCTGCACTATATAATTCAGCTTATTAGTGATTCCCCTCATTAGAACCACTATTTTCCACGGCAGCGTTTATCGCGGAATGAATTCGTAAGCGCGGTCAAATGTGACCACAGAGGAAAGATCACGGCTCATTGGCCTTCTAATACGGAGACAGTGGATATCATTAGCGCAATTAGACTGATTACAGTGACATTCCGCAAGAGGAGACAAGGCTACGGTTGAAAAGTACACAGCACAAGCAAAGTGTCAATCTAAGGGTTAAACCCAAGCCAGTTCGTAATTAACCAAAAACTTTTGCATTTTAATTATTACTATTCATTAACGACTTTTTGGTTCTTATTCATGTTAGTTTATGGCGTTGGGTACAACACATTATCAACCTCTGAAGTATTTTGGTGTATTGAGTACAAAAAATATTTTTCCAGCACTACATCCAGTTGAGCTGAAATTTTTCAGAACAATAATATAATTTTACTCACAATACAATTAAACAATAATAATCGTGTCATTGACAGTGTAGCCACAAAGTGCTCATAGCAACTTTCAGCAACGTTGAACAATAGATACTCTCTTACATTATACTATTCGCTTTTTGTGTTTCAACATTAGATGCTCAATTTTTATTGTCTTAGATACAAATAAAAAAAGGTTTATAACAAACTACATCGTCAGTCAGTCTGGCGGCTGGCCGACAACTCCGCTCTCAGTTTATTTCGAATCAAATCATGTCCGCCTAATGTCGATGACAAGTAACTAATCGGACTGACGGAGCTTTGGTAGGGTTTCTCTAAAATATTTTTGTGACCAATTTTAATATAAATAATAATAAACAAACATTCAGGCACAATTAATACTACGTCATGTAGTCCCAAACTAAACAAACTTTATACTATAGAAACTACTTAACTGATAGACATACTGAGACATGATGAGACGTGATATACATGCAAAATATTAATGATAAAATAACATTCAGGCAGTAGAAAATTACAATGTGATTAACATAATAATTTTCTACTCATCGGCATCGAATCCTCACCTTCCGGCGCAATAGAGTTTTAGCGTAGCTATGGCGCCAATCGGGTTGTTACCGTACGCCAATATTGGTTATTATCAAATAATCAATTGACCATCGGTTAAATTTATCCTAGTTTGTATTTTTTACTTTCCGCTTAAAATAATCTTATACACTGCTGTCTCCTTTCAGTTTTCAGTAAATAAATTAAAGGGTCATAGAATTATGCCTGAAAAAGACTACATATAAAAATCAACCGAACCGCTGTTGATATTTTTGATGGGCCATAAACGATCGTAAACTGTAATCTTACTATCGATTCTGCACAATTGCGCGCACGTTTCTCAAATGTACCAAAGAACGATCTCGACTTCAGGTGGCCTAATGTGCCGCATTTGTGGTCGGCGGCAGGATACGCGCTTGTACCGTAATGAGCAGCACATAACGAAACCTTACAAATAATTCAACCCACGAAAAAAACGACCAAATCACGTACTCCTATGCTTCAGAGGAAAACGAGTATCGGATAGCACCGTCAACTCCCTTCTCTTTCGACAGACTCACGTGCGAGGGAGACGCAAAATTAATAATCCCGATATTTTCTGATACATTTCGAGGTGTGCATCGAGCTCAATACAATCAATTATTTTACTACGTGCAGCACGGCTACCTTCTGTCTGTAATATGTTTATGAAAAAAAAAACTTGGAATTACACAGCGTAATTCAAGTTTCGATTCGAATTACGCTGCTTGTAGAACAAAAGCAATTTACGAGACGTATAATTTGTGTAGAGACAAACAGACACTTGAAATTTAGTCCTCGATAGGTTCACCAGTGTCTTGTGATGCGGTACTAATTTAATTATCTTTGTGAAAGAGCAGGAACGCTGCATTTACAAACGAAGTAACTCGTTCATAGTTTATTCTAGTTCATGTTCATGTCTATGGGAGCTTTTAATAAAAGTAAAGTGATAATTAAGCTGAAGCATTATTTTTTTATATTGAGTTAAGATGTTTCCTTTCTGTTCAACCTCTAGTTGTTACATCTTTTGAACGTTGTTTTTATTGTTAGGAATTATTTCTTAGCTTTATTCAAAAATATTTATCGACGCATGTTAAATACCTGTGTCTAAAAAATCTTAAATATACTTTATTAATTCAGGCTAATTTTAAATGTTTGTTTCAATGAATATGGCCAAAATTTTAAACATTCCAAAAGTCAAGATATTGCTCATCAATCGTGTTCTTGTTTATTCAATAATAAACCTATGAGTATCCGTAGCCAATGATACCATATCCCCTACACCGGTAGGTATGCTGAGATGTGATAGGTAACACTAGCCCGCATATCGCGTGTTCGCCGTATAATATTACGCGAGCGGCCGGCTGTATCAACGATCGTCAATCGGTCGGATTCATTCCGTGTAACAATACCTTTGGTGCAGCTATGCAATACGCGTGTATGAGCGAAGCGATTTTGCCAGCGAAAAACGATGAGCTCAACCTATTTAATTGCGAGATAAGCACAGGCACATTGTATAACAACAAAATAAATGTCCATAGGAAGTAATAATTAATAATCGTCCTTTAACTTTTTTTAACGTCAGGTTATGCAAAACATAATTGATATGATTTTATTACAGACAGACCACAGTTCCTTCTGATAAAATTTGTGGTTGCTTCCGATAAAGTGTTGTGGTTTTTGTATATCACAAACCTCAAACAAAACTTATGAATGACAGTGAGCATTCAATCACGTGCTCTTTAATTAGTTTTATTTTTTAATAATTTTTGTTTTACAGCCTGGAGAAGTTATATTCATCGTTCATTTATTAATCTATGAACTATTTTAATTCCATTCTAAATTCAAATACTCTTACCAAACACGAATTCAGTAATTTGAAACCGATATTTGACACATGTTGAGAACAAACGCAAAACAGAACTGACCACAAATACATATTTAACCAGAAATCATGCTTGAATATGGACGACATTCTGTCACTCCAATTTAATTTTAACAAGTTTTAAACTCCTTTTCAGGCTCTTACTCATGCAAGTGAGTTGAATTTTTACGTAGCCGAATAATAAATTTAATATTATAATGAAGTAACAATAACAATTTTTCCAACTAGGATAAAATTATTGAAGTAGTTTTCCTGGCACTGCTTACATTAATAAGAATTTAAATTCATTAAAGTTATTACAGTACACTGTGTTATATCAATTGGAAAATGCATGAAATTCAATTCCAACATAATACCTTTATCTACTAAGCAGTATGCCTTAACATCATCGAGAAGGGGTATACATTTCTATACCTCGCTTTCTATCCTCTATGCAACGCTTATGCAATGGCCCCATCTCTAATCTCAACAACTTACATTACCCACAGTGAACGTGTCTTAAGACGCAGGCGCACTCAACCAGACAAAATCACCCTTAGTACTAGTATATTCAAACTCATTTGTTTTTATTTATTACTTTTGTAGGTATTATGCAACTGTCGGTTTCGAAATTAACATGTTTTCCTCGATTGTCCGTCTTCAAAACAAAAGGAAGGAAGCTTCACTACATTTTCTTTAATTGTATTAACATTTATTTTACCTTCCTTCATATAAAATGCTATTTAAGGTCAATTGAAAATCATAGTGATTAGTCTAACCTGGAATATAATTATTAAATAAATTACTTACTTTAGAGTAGTATTTTAAATTATCTAGTGGTGGAGAGAGAGTACGCGAAGAAAGGGCCAAATTTTGAAGTGATCGAATTTTCGTTTCACAGGGCATATTTAAACATTATAAGAATTATTTTCAATTCATAATATTTGTATGTAAATAAGTGCACCACGCAGATTATCTAGCTAAGCTCCACAGTCCGCGGTTTCACCCGCGAATGTATCCCGTTCCCGTAAGATTACCGGGATAAAAACTTCGTTATGTCTTGGGTTTCAAACAATCTCTGTACAAAATTTCATCCAAATCAGTCGGAACATATTTTATTCAAACAAACAAATAATAAATCTTTATAATATTAGTATAGATATACAGTCACAGGTTAATTTGACACACAATGGTGATCCACACGTTAATTTCACATAAAGCTACCATTTCTGTACTATCTTTATTTTTAACTAGCTCTTTCGCGCAGTTTCTTTGCCGTAGCAGAATGTTATAGTGCTATATTGCCTTCCCCGATAGGTCTATCGAACACAAAATAGTATTTTCCAATAGGAAAAATAGTTTCTGAGGTTAGCACATTCAAACAAACAAACACTTCAGCCATACCTTATTAGTATAGATCTCAAACTAATCGATATTAGTAATGTATACCTTCTCCCAATGCGCTGTTTGTGGAATAACTGCCCACGCTATTATATAAGCTACCTAAACCTTGTTTGCACTTTTGAGAAATCTATCACGGCCAGGTACAAGACTACCTTGAACTTTCGCACGACTCCTCACGTCAATCTTTACCTAGAATTTAAACAGAATTTTATCAGATCGCTTACCAACATACATTGCATGAAATATAAAATAGAAATTCTAAAAAATATTTAGATATTCTCTGAATACAATATCAATAAGATGTTTTGGATGCGATCGATAATTTTTTTTTAACCACTAAACATATTTTCGTTTAAATATATCCTTTATAATGTAATCAAAACAAAAATGAGGGCCGGCAACGTCACAATCGAATGAAAATTATAAAAGATTACATTGAAATCGGTAGGACCCCTCCGAACATCCAGGCTTCATTGGCCGTCAAGCACAGGATGTATCAAATTACGCAGAGTTACGATGTAAGTGATCAGCAGCAAAAACTCCACAAAACGACCAACGATCTCGAGGGGTGAGAATATTCTTATGGGAGTTTAATAAGATTTATACAGCTTCGGAAAAGTATGCGCGACTTTTGATATCATTTTTTTCCAAATCACTGCGTCCTGCCAAAACAAGCGGAGCTTTACAAAACATAATCCAGATAAAATTGCCAGCTTAATGCTTTCGTATATTAGTTATTTCTGATTCCAAAATACCGCAATCTTAAACAGCTATAACACAAAAACAATGACGACCAAATATAAACATTTTAAAACATTTATGTTAGTTGTTAATCATGTTGTTATTTATATCGCTCAATTTCAATGATCATTATCCTTGTACATAACGTATTGAGTAACCACAGATATTTGTATGTCACATACTTTGGAAGGTTAATTGTTTCGTGTAAACAACATTTTCTCTAAAAAAACGTATCGAAAGTGTCAATTAGAATAACAATTTCAAAAACAATAGTTTACACTTTAGTTTTTGGTTAAAGTTATATTTTTATTTTGTCACATCTTCTTAATCTAAATTAAAAAATCTATATTTAAAAAATACAAATTACTAAAATCAACAGTACAGCCAAAATTCGACGAAAAAATTATATATTTTGAAAAATAATCATGAATTGTAAATCGTGATTTAATATTTATCGCAATAGGTAGAGTCAGTGAATTTTCTCTACAGTCAGAACACTTTATTTCAACTTTGTTTAGAATTTAAAATAGAAAAACTTAATGTTTTAGTGTGTAATTTGTTATCTTAAAACAAGTAAAAAGTATGTGTAAATGTACAAAACCCTTAACGAAAGCAATTTGATGTCGTTTTTAATAACATGTGGTAATAAATACCTACACCAAGAAAATCTAGATTGTAAAACGATAAGACTTCAATAGAGTATTGTAATATGTATTTTGGACGTATGCTTTCATTTGTACTCGATAACTAAGCCTAGGTACTAGTTTATTGTGGGCTAAACTAGCATGTCCTGACGAGCTCGGAATGTACCTACTAGTTCGGTCTAGAGTAAACTTGTTTATCCTCAATTCGAGTTTGCCGTTAACTCACAATATTCATCGACTATGAATTATAAACAAGCTTTAATCTATCGAATTTAAAAAAAGAAAGATCAGAATAAAAAAGAAAGATCGGAACAAAATATGAATCGGTGTACGATTCATATTTTGTTCCGATCGATCCGATCGAATTTTCTTAAAACTTTTAATAATAAAGGACCCCTCTGAATCCTGGGAAAAGTTAGAATTTATCAGGTCGATAACAACCGATTTTATCTAACTTCCAAATACACCAACTGATCATGGTTAAACTCAACTCAGGTGAACTACATGCATGTCACAGATACAGTTTAGTTCCCACCTTATCACCGTGCTAATAACCACTAATGGTAATCCACCACAAAGTTTGCGCAAATGTGTGTAACAAGAACAAGCGTCGTGATCAAAGGAGGCTAATTACCGCCCCCTAATCAACGCCCTTGATTGGTGGCCGGGTGTTTGTGTTCGACACAAGCTTGACGAGCTATTGTACGCAAGGATGTGTGAAAAACGATTATTAGTTCATAATTAACATGCAACGTGTGCATGGAGATGTAATTACGCTTTCAGCAGTCTCATACAATCACTAAAAACTTTTTAATACAATATTTTGTGCAACTCTTTCACCTTCATAATAACTCCGTGAAATGAAAATCTTCTAGAGTAAATAACAATGCCAAAGAAACTGTGCAGCGCTTTAAGAAAATATAAGACTACGTTTATCGTCGTTATCGTCATCGCCTTTAAGTGTCTGTATTGGCGCATAACACGTGACGTACATTCTCGTTCCGATAATTGAGATACACTAATAATAATTAAATGACTAATGTGGGCTTTTAAGAATCTTATTTAATCTCGCAGCCGTCACTCCAACACATCACACGCAAGCATCATTAACGTGCATAATGAAGCGTGATTATACAATTTATATTATTGTGGCGGTCGTCATTTCGAATTTCCATTGATATTCATTTAAATAGTTCTGCGAGGTACTGCGCGGTGTTTTGACAGTTCGCGCGGAGGGTGTTAATGTGA
>LQNK01000299.1:327545-338122 GCA_001586405.1 Phoebis sennae | reverse complement strand
ATACATTCATTCAATTTTAACATAATTTTATCAAAGTTATCATTAACTATTAACTTTCTCTTTTAATACAATAGCCTCTACTATAAACCAGCCAATATTAACGATTATCTACTTAACATTTTCCGGTCAATGATCTATATTTATGAAACACAGGAATGTCTTATATTAAATATATAATTTTCAAGAACTATAGCACAACATCAACATCATCTTATTTTATGAATTTACTTTATACCCAAACTAAATCATCTGTACTAAATTTAATCAACTTCTAAGTTTTATCAAAACGTTCTTTTGTTTAGATTGTATTTACGTATTTCGATGTCTAATCTAACTTTATATAATTATTCTCATGAACTTGTACTTCGACTCTCTTCCAACCTTATGCTTTGCATGTCTGCTCATAATACGAAATTATATGATTCATCTTTCACCCGTGCAAGCTGTAAGGTTGTGGAACTCAATCGCTATAACCATAAGAAAAGCTCAAACTGCCCTAACTTTCAAAACTCTAGTTTCAAATTATACTCTTAATAGCCTTTAACCCTCTCTATTCTTAATCTTTCAGTTTAACTGTACTCTTCCTTTATTTTCTTTTAATATTATTTACAATAATAATTTATTTATTTCAGACACAAAGATCCATACAAAATTACAAAGATACAGTTAACAGTTAATAAAATGACTTAAAATTATATTATACACACAAATGGTTACAGTAGTAAGGGCTATAGTAGTAGAGTAGTAAGGGTAAGTAGAGTGCTAAGGGCTCTGATAATTACCACTACGCATATATCCACTCGCTCAGTTTCGCAGAAAGATCAATTCTTCATTCGTCATCAAATTTGCTTGCAAGTGTGAATAAAATGCTGTTGAGACTGTTCCAAAACCTTCGCCTAATCACCCACGCTTGAAAGCATTCTTCAATCACCACTAAACCAAAGCAGTTCCAGCAAAATCCTCGAAGCATTATTTATTAGATACGCAGAGAATTGTAAGCCTTCTGCGTATATTTGTCCCACACGCTACTCATATAATCTATTGTTAACTTAACTGTATAAATGCAACAACAAACTTACGAGTTAACAATTGCTACCTATCCATGCCTAAATCCTTAAACAATTAGTGATCACAAGACCAATGTATTTAAATTTTGTAACAAATTGAAATCTAATTTCTTGCAATAATAAAGATGGAAATTAGATAGCATATTATTGCACACCTTAAAAACTATTACTGTATTCTTAGTGCTATCATATCTTAAGCTATGAACCTCTGCGTGCTCTCACAAACCTTAAGTAGTTTTCGGAGGACACACATAGGTGGACTGATCATCAGCAATAGCATCAGACCTTTAATATACAAATTAAACAAACTTGGTGAGGTGAGCCTCCCTGTCTTACACCACAGTTCAGCTCATAAGGACTGAAACAGCACCAGCCCACTTTATAAAGTTCTTTTGATTAACATATGTATTTATGGTATTTTTATAATCATCTATTCTATTTTATGGACTTTTCCTATATTCTAACGCTGCCTGGAAGATACCGCACATCTACTTTAACCTGTTTGTTTCTTTTTTTTATGTCTTTTATGTGTTGTAAGTGTTTTCAAATTTATGCTAAATCTGTGATATTTGCAGTTATAGATTCTTCTTCTGTTTCAATCATTCCATTCTCGAAAAATATTCTTGCAGGCATTGTAATGCTTGTGTACTGTTTAACACATTCGTCCCATTTATCTTATATTTTTCTTGATTTGGTTTGCGCAGCAAATACCGTTCTATTTTACTCGTACTGCTCAGATGTCTTGGTTTAGTACATTAACATTATGTTTAACTCCTTGAAACTGTATATTTCAAAATCGGTACTTTTATTTTATCATAAGTCTTATCTCTTATCAAAACCCCAATATTAAGCTATACAGACCATTGTCTGTCTAATTTAGTAATCTATTCTGATCTAGCAATAATGATAACTTCGTTATCTCATCAGAATCAACGTAAACTTCAAGGTACCGTATTGAACTACAATATGAAGATCGCATTTATCTATACATATAATTAATGACTCACCAAATATTTCCAAGACAAGTAGATCTTCATTCAACCACGATCGATTGGCATCGATCATCGAGTGACTCGCAAAAAACTCTTTTATCAAAGTACATTGATCACTAAAATCTATGAAACTATCTATTTTGCAATTATTAACCTTAGCTGATTTATAGTATTTTACATTACTTTAGTGCCAGGCCCACTAATTTGGGAAGTATATAATGAATGGTCTACAACTCCGACCATCCCATAAATTGAAGCATCAGCCGGCCGCTCACTACCACCACCACCAGGTTGGTTACGACCGGCCGCCGCAAGTCGACCGCTCATCGCCAGCAGGCCCGGCGGCGCCCTAATGAGCAACCTCGTGACTGCCGCTTGAAGATGAATCAATAAATCTCGCGAGATACACCGTCGGCTCGCTCTCTCTCATTGTTCTCTTTCCATTGATATCCACTAAAACAAAAAATGAAGAAACAGACACCGTTTCAAGAAATACCTATAACACACTAGCTAAACCATGTTGTTCTATTCGCGTTTTCAGGTTTCATTAAATAGACCATCTATAAGTAAATCTTCCAAAATTCTTTAAAATTTGAATATAGAACAAACCAATTTTCTGAATATCATTATGTGTATTTTACACCGAATGAAAATAATTTAAGCCATTTGACATTTGAAATAAAAAAAATATTATTACCCAACTCAATAAACAATATTTGAATATTAGAATGATTCAAGCAAAAATCAAGATTACAAAAAAAAACAAAACACGGCATAATTTTCTTTATAAATTCTGTATAATATTTATTTTTTTTTTTTTTAATTTACATTTCTGTTATAAATTATAAAATTAGTACACTGCATTATTATAGTAAATGAGGTTTTATTCAAATTGACGTATTATTAATTCAATATACGTTAATTGTTAATAAATAATTTAAGGAAAATTTTAAGTTTTACATCACCTTATAATGTTATATGGGCGTCGCATTCTGATATCGAGTATATTAAAACTCAATATTATCCCGCTTTCTGAATTGTAGTACTGATACAATTCGTTTTGTAGTACATCGTATAATTTACAAGTTTCTATATTAATTACATTTATCTCAATATTCAATAACAATATCTATTACGCGTTCCTCTCACAATAATTGCATCTTCCTTCTACCACGCCGAAAAAAACAAGAGAGAGTGCAAAAGCGCGGCAATCCGCATTGGCCAATCACAATGCCGGATTGCCTTTTAATCGTCGAACTTGCAATAGCTGGCCAGTTATTTAAGGCAGGTTACTGAAAATAAGGTTTTAATGTATATTTAAGAAAACAAATTAATAATTAAAGCAAAATAGCTAACATATGTATACCATAATTATCATATTAGGCTCTTACATCTGTAACAATTAATGATTTATATAGCATGGCGTCAACACTTACGTTGATTCGAGAAAAAGAAGGAATCAAGAAAACAAAATACCATAATAATTTATCATGACTTGAATAAAACAAAAATCCACGAATTTTAACTTAACTATTTGACCTCATCACAGTAGTATAAAAAATATTAACTAATGTCAAATGCTTGGATACAAGTCCTTTGGAAATCAATAGTTGAGTGTTACCTGTGTAAACGATTCTGCATGATTTATAGTATGATAATTTTGATCGGATAGCACATTCAAATTCAACAGGCGACTAACATAAATTCAAAACATGGTAATGGTAGAGAAACGCAGAAAAGCTCCTTTTTTATTTGTTCGCTGACATGGTGAAGATGGTAAAAGATGCGAAGTGAAAAAAAAAATTAAATAATAAAATGGAAATGGAAGAGTTAGGACTCATAATATCTGAAAGTAGTTATTTCTAAGTACATTTACTTAAAGTCAAAATATTTTGCAATTTTATTATGAATTTTCTTTGATGTCTAAATATTAGGATAGCTCTATGCTTTACCATTGATTTTTTGTCACATATTATAAATATCTAGAACTCATACATTGCGAAAAATCTTTTGTATTGTATGTATATATGTATCATAATTTTTTTTTAAATCAATGTGTAATAATGACTATTGTATACAATTATTATCTTGCCATATATCCAATGATTCATTTTGTAATTGGGAGAAAATAACCATAAATGTTTTTTTGGGCACATCGATCATTATACACTTTTAGGTAACTTAAAATGAATATCTAGCAACCCCACAGTGTGTATTTAAAATGGCGGCGTTGAAGTAGAAGTTTCGTTCATAGTTTTAATTTCTAGACATATTTTATTCGCGAGAGTTAAAAGTGTTAAAGTTTTACAAATAAATATATTTATGTTATATCAGATTAATATTTTATATACAACCTGTAAGTATTCTGTGTCCGCTGCTGTACCTGTTTATCTACGTCATTGTTACAGGATTCTGATAACGGCGCCGAACTCTGAAAACTTGTGTTCTAGAATTAATTATGCTTATTTACTTGCAGTCCAGAGTGCCTCTTAACGTATTAGTGAGAGTGCAATGTCAGAGGAGTCAGACAGACATGGGGAGTCGGCCAGTGACGGCGTCGCTGGAGGCGGCGTCACTAACGTGGCGCGCGTGTTGTTGACCTCTCATCAGATCGACACCGCATCTGCGGACTCGCTTCGTACCGCATGGAGAAACCAGGACTCGTATATTGACCATCTCGAATCTTTGAACAAACAGTTGGAAGGTATTTACGAAACGATTACAGCGGCTTGGTAGTGTCACGATCGGCCTCCCCGACCCGCGAGTTGACGTGAAGTTTCATTAGTTCTATATCGACAATGCTTTAACTAAAATATTATAGTGCTGTTATGACAACATTAATGTGTTTTTGCAATGTTAGTTGTATAATATGTGGTAACGGGTGTATTTAGGTGGTTAATGAGATACCAAGAAAGGATGGTGATAACCTATGGAGTGCAAGTGGAGTGTTCTGTGGAAGTGTACATCATGTGGGAAGGCGGAAAAGCCAGTGAAAAGCCAAGTTATAATGCTTCTGTGTATAGTGCTGTTAAAAAAATTGTACCTATAAAAGTTTTTAAGGAAGACAGCATGCAGTCTTCAAGTTATGCACATCATGAAAAAGTAAATATCTATTTTTTATTCATACTAGATTTAAGCATTTCATCCAACATTAGATGTATGTCGGAATTCAAATATTAACATTAAAAATATAATCTAAATTTGTTATTTGAAACTATACCAATTATGTTTACCAAAATTTACTGTCTAAAAGTTAAGATTATATGTATGTGTGTATGAATGTATAAGATTGTTATCATAAATTTGACAGATGTTTAAATGTCTTTGTCATAATTTTAGTCAGCATATATCTTTATATTCCTTAATAATAGGATAAACACAGTATTTTTAAACTTAAAGTACTCTGTATACATATTTGTTATTAAAACAATAATAGAATACCATGTAGTGTGTAAAATGTTACGGAGAATATAACCTTTCAAAGCCTCGGCCGTGCATTAATGCCGCTGCATTAACTATAAACGAGGGTCTAGGATTCTATTATTGACATCATTTGTAATAACTTTTGTTCAAAAATTCTTTATACAAAATTAATTATGTTCAAAGATATATCTGAATATGTGAGCTCTACTTAAGTTATGAAATGCAAGTCTCTCTAGTGACCTTGAACATAATAATTTTCTATCAATTACAGATCATTTAAATATCAGATGGCACAAAGCTAACTAAGTACTTCCTAAGGTAATAAAATTGCAATTTTTTAGGTTCCATGTTATTAAAAATTATGCAACTGGGAGCAAATTGGAAGAAAAAATACCTTAGGATTGTAGATGTATGTTTAATATGAAACTAAGCAACATTCATAGTTAAAATACATATCAATAAACTATCGGAAATTGCAAGATGAACTTTAAGTCTGTTATAGTTTATTTATTAATATATTAAAAAACTACCCACACAACTAGATTGTTACTTCTGATAGTTTTGATTACTGAGGTTTATTAAATAATAAATACAATATAAATAGTTACAACACCTTATGTCATCACGTAAATATTGAATGTGTCCCTATTTTTGCTTTTATTGTCAACTAGCAATATAAAAGCAATATGATAAGAAAGATTGACACTATCTATAGTAGAATGCCAATGAAAATGATGCTTTGATTATAAGAAAAATCAAAAAAAGTGTCATTTCGGTTTATTTAAATGTTGAGTAAAACTTTGTAAGTCTATGTAACTGTTATTTTTCATAAATGATTCATTACTTACTATTGTGATACAATTTTATGAAATATACTATCTACATGTGGTTGAAATTACTGTTATAAACATATTTTGAAAATGTATATCAGTTGATGAAAAAATAATTGTTTCAGGCAAAATTAAAGACAAAAATCTGTTTAGAACAGGGGTCCCCAACATTGTTATGGCCGAGGTTCATTTTTATATCTTTGTTATCAGCAGGGACTATGATATAAAAAAATGTAAATACGGGTCAAAAATTCGACTTGAGCTAGTGTGGGACACAAATTTTTGATGTTTAGCAGACTATTTTTTGGATTCTGCGGACAAATGATTGGGAACCACTGCTCAAAATAATGTCGATTTGTGAATATTACATACAAAATTCATATTTCTTTTATATAGATTATTGATGCAGAGGACTATCTGTATCACTTGCTTGTTATTGGTCATTCATAATTCCATGTTTGGATTAGAATTTCTGATTGTTTTGTACCATGCCCAATTGTGAAGTTATTTATATTGTTGTCTAATAGAAACAGCCATGAAAGCCAGCCATTTTTACTGACAATTCTCATCAATCATTACTTAAGTAAGAATAATGTTTATTTGATATCAAGTTACATTATTTCGTACAAAGTATTTGGTTATTGTCTTTATTGTTTATGTTCTAAAATCATTAATTAAATGTATCTATGTTTAATGTACAAATGTGTATGTAAAAGAAAATAATCTCACAAATCTCCCTTAATAAATGCATTTAATAATGATAAATTATATCTTGTACATAGTAATCTTGGATTGATTTACTTTAATGATATATTGTTAGTTTTAAGTATCACATTGTAAAATTTTAGATGACAAAATATGAATGAAAAATGTAAGAAAATGTATAGGATTGAATCTCAAAATGTTTCTTAGATTGTTGTTGAATAACTTGACTCATTACTTATCACAATATGTTATCCTCATATTTTAACTGAATTTATATGTTTTCTCATAAAATCAACTGTTGTAAGTATTTAATAATTTAGTTAAGGTGTTGTCGATTGCAACATTGTATTTAATTACGAGGCTCATGATGTTATATCTGACCTCATTATGTTATGTATAGTCGATATCTAGATTGAATGACAACTGGCTTCAAATAAGTAAAGATATCTCTTTGGTATCAATTTTAATATTTATTTTTTAATAAATTTCAGGCAGCTTGGAAAAGGCGAAAAGTATAGAAGATAGGATAAATAAGCAATATGCGGAATCACAGCATCGTGAAAAGGTTCTTGTGAGAAGGCTTGCTGCTAAGGAACAGGAAATTCAAGATTATGTAGTATGTTCTTTTAGTACCTTTTTATTCACGAAATTACTAGAATCTAATTAATTTAATTAAAAAATAATATGTGATAATGGGTTGAAAAATTACTAGTTGTTGAGTAAAATAAAATGAAAATGCAAAAGTCTAAAAGTATTTGTTGGAACATTGTGGGTAGAGTTAAAACAAACTTGAGGTTTTATCATATTGAAATCTATGCTCAAAGTTTCTGTATATGATATGTAGTTCAAAATGAACTAAGATATTACTGAATTTAATAATATTTCATCCATGATTTAACATACATATTACTTTCAGAGTCAAATAACAGAGTTGAAATCATCACACGCCAGTCTAAATGGGCGACCGTCATTGTTGGACCCAGCGGTCAACATGCTCATCTTAAGGCTCAAACAAGAACTTACATCAACCAAGGCGAGGTTAGAAGAGACTCAGAACGAATTGTCGGCGTGGAAATTCACACCAGACTCGAATACAGGGAAAAAGTTGATGGCGAAATGTCGACTTTTACATCAGGAAAATGAAGATTTGGGAAGGATGACTTCCAGTGGTCGGATAGCTAAGTTAGAAGGTGACCTAGCTTTACAGAAAAGTTTTAGTGAAGAAGTTAAGAAATCACAATCAGGTATAGTTTTACTGACTTGTTATTCAAATTCAAATAAGAAATAATGATCAATCCATGATTGATATAACTGTAAGGATATAACTTAAGTAGTATCAATACATAAGCACCTCCTAAGGAACTATGCTTTTTCACCAATTATTACGTCATTTGTTTGAACTTATATGAGAAAGTTAAGAATTGGAGTGACACCATGAACATAACATTACTACACACAAGAGATATGTGAATGAAAGACCTATCATGCTATTTAATACAATTCCTAATTCAGAATTATTTTGAATGCATCAACATTATGAGCTAATACTATAAAAATATATATTTTTTTAATGCATATAATACCTATGCTTCATCCCCCACTAGTCATCCTTTGATAACCAATCTTCTATAGGAACATTCAGCAACATCTACATTGCAATGCCTACTAACGATTATCATATTGTATTAATTAAAAAAATATAGCATCAAAACATCCTGCATTATATTATTATATAATACCTTTTATTTCTACTTTGACATCTGCCATCAGTCTACATGCCTTTAATCATATTTTTTTGTTCTTCAAATATGACGTCACTAGTCCCAGCGTCCCAATCCTCCATAATATATAATGTAGGATTGTGTTGTTGCACTTAATTCGCTTGTAGGTTCGCCATGAGTAGTGGCTGCGAAAAAGGATTTGGGTGGCTCCTCAGTTGCTTCGTGTATCCTAGCAAAAACCGCCTTGCCTGTAATTTCTTACTCTTAATTTTCAGAATTGGATGAGTTCCTACAAGAATTAGATGAAGACGTAGAGGGCATGCAAAGCACAGTGCTATTTCTGCAGCAGGAATTGAGGGCGACGCACGCCACAGTGAACGGAAACCGAGCCTCCACCCCCGCAGACAAGCGGACCTACTCGGGCAGCGAGTGCAGCGACACGCCCGTGGGCAAGCGCAGGCGAGCCTCCGTTCTCTCGCTAGACTACAATGAGGAGGAAGAACCCTTAACCGTCACCAACGGTGAAGCGGACTAAACAGTGCTCCGAACAACCCATAACTCGTGAACCGTGGTCAAATATCGACTCTGTACTCGATGAATTCTACAAGTGATCGATCGATTGCATATTAACATGTGAAAGCTTTTATATTAGCCGATATTGAAGTGTTAAATTTACGTACTTTTATTAGAAGACAAAATTCTATACAATGTGTCATTACTATTGACTAATCGGTGATGATTGTGTCCATGTGAATGATATGAGAAACTTGTTTATTTGCCTTTACATGAAGTGGACCATGTGATCAGATTTAGTGAAATCGTTTTGACATTGATTTTTTGATAAATATTCGAACAAACACTCAGATGACAATTTTATAATTTATTTATGTAAAGTGCATTAATTGAATGTGATAATTATATTAGAGAAGCCAATATTATAAGCAATAATAAACTTTTTGTTGCCAATATTTTTATTGAATCGATGGCTTATCTATGGACACCCAATATTTAATGGTGATGAATTTTCCTGTGTTGCAATAATGTCGAAACATTAAGCCTAAGATGTAATAATTGCCGTGTTTTTATTGAATTTATGTGATTTTCTACATGAAATGATTCTATTTTAAAAATTACGATTGAATGTATATATAGAGCTATGTTAATAAACATATTACTGTCATCAGTTTATAAACGTTTTATTTAAAATTGTCTTTTGGTCAATAGAAGAATAATTTAACTTTATCATAAAAGTGTATTGTAGTGTAGTCGAATATAACCGAAAAAGAAGCATAGAATTAACTGTACATAAAGTTTTGTTTTGTCAGGTAGTTCTTTAGTTATAAATATTATTGTTTCGCTATCTTGAACTTATGTCTAAAATCAGCATGATTGAGAAGCGATAAGCCTTTGAGTCAGAGGTCGGCAACGTTTTTAATGTAAATAGTGAAATAGTAAATTAAAAAGTCGTAGCAACTATTTCTGACCTAATATATATGTTCATAAAAATATTCATATTTCAAAAATGTGTTCATTTTAAAATACTTATGCTAGTGAGTTACTTAACTACTATCGAAACAGTATTTCCCGATTAACAAAAGTTAAAAGGCGTAATAAAGTACGCCTTAAAATTATTGAAGGGAGCAGTGGCGCCTGTAAGCGCCGCATTGCCGATCTCTGCTTTAGGTGATTGCATTTTGAGCACTAATCGTCCAGTAGTTAGTAACTGAGGTCCTCACTTGATGGCGCTAGTATAGCTTTTAATAATTTTACAGAATACGAATTAGTTATTTCACCATAGTCGCTGTGGAATGCCCGGTTTTCGAGTCACTATTAACACTA
>LQNK01000299.1:263983-326713 GCA_001586405.1 Phoebis sennae | reverse complement strand
GAAAAAGAAGCATAGAATTAACTGTACATAAAGTTTTGTTTTGTCAGGTAATTCTTTTGTTATAAATATTATTGTTTCGCCATCTCGTACTTATGTCTAAAAACAGCATGATTGAACAGCGATAAGCCTTTAGGTCAGAGGTCGGCAACGTTTTTAATGTAAATAGTGAAATACTAAGTTAAAAATTCACGGCGAGCGCGAACTATTTTTTGACCTAATAAATATGTACATAAAAATAATATCCATATTTTAAAAAATATGTATTTAAAATTTATTAATTTAAAAATACTTTTATTACTTATGCTAGTGAGTTGCTTAACTACTATCAAAACAGTATTTCCCGATTGCATAGATATAATTATGCTCTGAAATTCTTGTCTAAATTAACAAAAGTTTAAAATACGCCTTAAAATTATTGAAGGCAGCAGTGGCGCCGCGTTGCCGATCTCTGCTTTAGGTGATTGCATTTTGAGCATTAATCGGCCAGTAGTTAGTAACTCAGGTCCTTACTTGATGGCGCTAGTATAGCTGTTAATAATTTTACAGAATACGAATTAGTTATTATTTCACCATAATCGCTGTTGAATGCCCGGTTTTCGAGTCACTATTAACACTAGTTCATCTATTCGATAGATTTATCCGTCCAATAACTGACAATTGCATTTCTGAGCTACGTATCATAGTCAAAATTACGGTTGTCTTACTGCTTAGGTACCTTTAATAATTTCCTAATTGTTGACCCAAACTATTTACACATTGTTTATAAATACCTAACAATAAATCTAATCACCACTGATACATATAGGTGGTTATGCTGGAGTCATCAATTACTATTTTATATTTTTGGACGTAATTTTTCCCATTGTTAGCAAGTTTACTCCTATATCAGAGTAAAATTTCATAAACTAAAAATTGATATACAATGAAACACATGACTTGCAAAAATCATTTATTACAATCAATATTTAATATTATGACTATGAAGGCACCACATTATCAACACATCGGTGGGAGTAAAATCACACAATAATTTGACTAGTACGTATAAGCCTTGACAGCAAAAACTCTTGTAAAAAATAGCGTCTGCGTAAAATGCATGTGCGTAAAAGATCACAGTTATTTCTTACATCGATTATGAATTTTATTATAATTTCTTACTATATGAATTATGGCAAAGCTTCTTAAAATAATTGAAATACTTATCACTAACGTAACTAAATAAAGTATAACACGTAACACCAAATACGTAATTCCGGATCATATGACGTTTCGGACTCGCAAAGAAAGCAAGACCCAGCAAGCAATACACAAAATTTCACGATGAAAAATAACGTATGATTAGTATTAAAACTTATTATTTCCGTAGGCCTAGGATATATCCTTTTCTTATAACGCATATTAGTATATGTAGAGTATAGTTTTCCAGCGAAGTACAACTAATTAAGTTCACTTAGTATGAATGTACAGCTATCCGAGAGCAGGCCATGCAATTTACACGTGCCACTAAACGGGAAAGTGCATTATCCTCCTCGCTTCTATGTCGATCGGTGTCATCTTTCATAGAAGCAATTTTATCGTTTCCATGTGGGCATGGGGGCAAAATGCCACACATGATAAGAACTCAGGTTTAGGTCCATTTTCCCACATACTATTAAAAAATCTAGCAAAAGCGTTAAAAAACATAATTGAATTTACAGTGTTAAGTTAGTGAACAGCTATAAATTCCTTTCATATAATTGTTTTTCTTAATTTCTTTAGGCGTACGAAAAGTTAGCCATGTAATAACTACGTACTTAAATGACGTAATAAAATGTTCAAGCCTCAAATACCAAGAAATAGGAAACCTTAAGGCAATTTAAAACGACAGATAGTAGGTACTTATAGACTAATTGTTACATAATTTAGAATTTCCACAGAAATAAAAAATTACCACTTGAATGACCAGTAGCACAAATGAAAACAATATTTCTTTACACATACAGAAAACAAAACGAGAAACAATCTATACTTAAATTAAAGCTTAACAAAAAGGCCTCTGTGCGCTACTCTATCACCATAAATAAACGTAATACTACAAAACAGCAAACTTCAAACGCGAGGGAAAAGAAACAAATATCCTTATAGCTTTAACCAGACAGTTATTAAGACATGAATCATAAATTTTTTTAACGGACATTCCCCTTTGCGCCCAAATTATCGCCACCAGCGTGAACCTCAGCCTGGTGTCTCAACAATTTGTCGTCTGCGGACCGAACCCGCTCCTGCAAGATCTCCACAGTGCGGTTTAAGAGTTTAATCTCCTCCTGTAAGGGGTAGAGTTGCATGTTCATCTGCATCAGTTCCTTCTCGTGTGCCAGTTGGAGCGTGTGGAGCTGTTAGGATTACAAATCCTTATATTACACACATTATATTCATACTCACAATAAAACTTGGCTTCGATAATGACAGCAAATGCAAAAAAGACGGGGGAAGATTAATTTGTTAGTGTGTGACAACTTACAACGTATTAGCAAGAAAGTATTTAGTCACATTTGAGAATAACAGGATAGCTTTTCCTTGTATGATATAAATGATCAATTTTGACGAATTAATAATTAATAAGTTTATTTATTTTTTTATTATAAGTGGATGTTCAAGATAAAGTACCAAATTATAAAAAGATAAAAAATCTTTCAGGAGTCTTTTCCGATTTATATATTTTAATGTTTTTTTTTTAAATCTACATAGAAACCAGCAAGATTTCTTATTTACTTTACAACACTCACATCTTGAATGCGTTTTTTCTTCAGCATAATCAGATCCTCGTTAGTCCTCTTCAACGACGCCAACAAGCCGACCCTTTCCTCCATTAGGTCTTCCTTTTGCTTCCGAACGTCAGATAGTTCCGCCTCCATTGCATTATTCACCCTTAGCATTACGTTTTCAGTCGATTTCGCTGGCTTACATCCCGTCTTCTTTTGTGGATTTAAATTCAAGAGGACTGAAAATAGAGAAAAGAATATGATTTAAAGTTCGTTTATCATTTTAATAATGACTATAAAGGATATCATATATTTTTATATTCACATTCTTTCTCCTTCTGCAAGCTTCTCAGGTTTTTCTTTAACTCCTCCGTCTCCCTGTTAATTTTAGAAATAGTTCGTTGTTTTGCTGTTAACTCAGTTTGTAACCCCTTAATTGTGGCTATGAGATAACTGTCTTCCTTCAATTTGTTAAATATTAAGGCAGAATTTTGCGTTAGCCTACTAACAGCGGATGATGCTCTATCTTGTTTTAGGAATGTTTGTGTAGAAACTGTATGTTGGTTCCTAGGCACTGTTTGGACGGCAACTTCACGTAAATGAGCTCTATTTATCTTGTTCTTTAAATCATTATTGACTTTCCGATCCTCCATCAACTGTCTCTCGACGTCTACAATGTGGGTTTCATATTTTTGCTTCATATCAGTAAATTTCTCTTGCAGCGTCATTAGCACTCCGTGAAAATGACTTTCTTTGTCTTTTAACTCTTGTTCTAGTCTAACTATACGTTCTTCTAAAAGCTTTTTCTTGTTATCTTCTACCGTGGATGATTTTGATGCAACTGAAAAAACAACAATAAGTTATAGTTAAATTTCAACATATTCCAACTTCAAATAATATATAAATGATAAGAATATAAATCTGGATTTCATTCATACCGATACTTTTGACCAGTTCATTTTGGCTGTGTAAATTAAACTAAATTATAAATAAAATTGTGTTGCAAACCTATAAGTGCAGAAACGGAATCCGGATGTTTTCTTCTCAATATCATTTCCATTTCCTTGACTTGTCTCTGCAAATCCTGAATAACAGTTGCATCTTTTTCGCGCTGTATGGTTAAGTTCTTCCTTTCATTCCTTTCCTTACTTAACTCCGCCAGAGCGCTTTGTTCATTTTGTTTGCTCGTCTTCAACTCCGCCTCTTTATTGTGATACTCTTTTGCGATTCTATTAACAAACTTCTCACATTCCACCAATTTTAATTCGGCATGCTGCTTCTCTTCTTCATATTGGTATAGTTTCTTCTTTAGGGCCTTATTATCGTCGACGAGTTGTACATTCAATAATTCAAGACTTTTCACTCGTTCATTAGTATCCTTTAGTTCTTCCACCAATTGTTCGTGTTTACAATTGTTAATTTTTTTCGGCGTGCCAGATGTAAATCGCGCCACTTTCGCGGCCTCTTTTTTCTTCGAATCGATAACGCCAGCGGAGAAAGGTCTCGTCTTTGATTTACGGCGAGTTTCTATGTGGTCTTTCCCGTTTTGTTTCACTAAATGATTGACCTAAAATAATTAGACGATTAAAAATGACACGACTCTATTAAATATTCTAATTTTAAGGTACCTAACCTATGCTAAACCCATATAAGTTACGTCCTTGATTGCTGCTTAAAATGTGGGTCAAACCCAAATTAAAGAGATATTTATTCAAAACATGCTTTTCGACTCTAAAGCATTATCAAACTTAGGTCATCGACTTGCAAAGTGGGATTTGTTGGATAACTGTAAATCTGAGAGCGCCATCGAAAGGCCGATCGAGGCTGGATATCGGAAGAAAAACATGTTTACAGTAAACAGTTTGTCGTTATTAAATAACTGCAATTTGGTGGCAATGACCGAGCATGGCGCCTGCTCCGAGCTGGTTCCTAAACAAACATTAGCTTTACGACTTCACTACTGTGATGTACATGAAAATTAATTAAAGAAGTATGAATAATAACACAATTCGATACACTTCAAACAAAATTTAAATGTTGTTAAACATTACTATCGATAAAACTTTTTTATAAACTATGTATATCCAATAAATGTCCGATATAATACATATACGCTTCGAAACATACCTAAATATGCAAATTGGAAAATGCAATCAGAAAAAGAAAATACACATAATGTGTCATAAGAGTTTGAAGATGATCTGCAAGCTGATACGATTGCACAATAAATAAGTGCTTAGAAGGGTGGTGCATGTATGAGTTCCTCGGGCTGGCACCTGGTCAGTAGCAATGGAGCCGTGGTTCAGAGCAGTCGTGTTTCTCGCGGTCACCACGGCTGTACTTGGTACACCGTTTGTCAATGATCTCGAACCAGGAAAAGGTAAGTTTTAGTATGATACATACAAACAATACCTGTTTTGCATCAAATGTAATGATTTTATTATTTACGTGCAGACAAAACAAACTTAGTTGTAACATGTAAACAGTAAACAAAATTGTAACCGCAAAATAATTAATATCTGAGTCATAATAAACTTAATAAATATTAATGTGCAATTGAAAGACATCTCTAAGAATGCTTTTAACATTTTTAATTTACTTCATTTAAGGGACATGGCATTTAATATTTTATGTAATTAAAAGCTTTACTTTCGCGTGTTTAAATATTTTTAACAAAAAACAAAACTTTTCAACACAAAGTGTCAATTTAGTAGAATGAAAAAGCTTTTTTACTAAATATGCGCCAGGTCAAATATCTGGTTTTCCGATCTGCGCTCGGGAAAACACTCGGTGTTTATAATTATTAAATCATAAGGTAGACATTATAGACATTTTCTTGATATTTGCCGAATCCAGAGATACCTACTACTTTGCCAATGACACGAACAATAATTCAAACTTTTTTTTCGTTTTCCTACGTTTAAGTTTTATTATTTAATTAAACCTCTTTAATTTCAATAGCTACTTGCGAGTTATACAATATATTTCGCATATATTATGGTTTACGACCTGGATTTTTTCTTAGATTATAAACAGTACACCAATCTAGAAAAGTGCGATATTAAAATTTTAATCATAGACGAATTTTATTTTTTTTAATATAATACTCAATTTTTTTCAATAATTTATTGATTCAAAAGTTTCTAGCCTCCTATTTAGCATAGTTCTGTAAATCTAAGTTTAACCGGAACACAGAGCAATTATTCCGGGCGTATATTTTCCTCCATGCAAACGTGACCAAACTCAAATAATCAAAGTTACGGAAATTCAATAGCATTGTCCATCTAACGATATAGTAAAGTCAAAACATAATTTTTAAATTTGTACTTTAAATTACAAAAGGCTTCACTCATCAAATATTCGACGACTTAGTTTAATTACAGGACCCATCTTATTTTAACAGAAAAATAAGATGGGTCCGACGTCCTAATATTTAAAAGTGTGAAAGTTTGTTAATTTTTGTTCGTTATTAGAACAAAGACTTAAATAAAGATACGAAGCCTACAGTCACAAATAGCATTTTACTACAAAATGTGTCAGCTGTGAACCGTTATGCACTGGTCAAGATCAAGCTAAACGCAAAAGAAAACCTAACCTTGCCCAGAGAAAGCCATTAAACATGTCGAGGGAACGAGATCCGCATTCTAATTAACATTTCTATTACGGATTCATTAAATGTTCTTAGCCTGCCGTAGGTAAAGTAAAACAATACTGATATCCTTAGCAATAAATCATTCAATCACTACTTTCTCGCTGTTATTTTTGGTTGTCAATTAACTTATTCTAAACAAATGATTTTCATGATAATCTCATTACTATAAAATACTTTTTTCGCAAGATTATATTTAAATTTATGGTATTTTTCCGATAGAAAATCGACGTGGTTGAAAGTGTAAAGGTACTTACTATTTATATACAAAATTTAATTATGATTCATAGGGTAAAATTAATATATAAAAATTAAAATTATTAACGTAGTTCAAAACAAACACAAATTCACACAGTTCACGCTTATTTTATGGTATGTTAATTATATCTATAGAGCCATTATAAACATGTGGAATAACTACCTTTATTAGAATAAACAATGTAACAGAGATAATATCTTAAATAGTCAGCATAGGAGCCAATGCAGACAGGTCCTAATGAATAAAACAAAGGATTTGATTGTATTTATAAAATTATTATGGCGATAACATACAATTAGATAAAATATTTTTTGAATACTACGTTCTCTGACAAGCTCTATAATATATACCAATATAAGAAATTATGTTATAACTTTATTTAATTTTTTAGAATGGCCACAACTGTATTCCGTTAAACAGCCCGATGAACCAGAAGAGCCAGCCCTTGCAGAACGTCTAGATGTCGCATCGACCGATGACCCTGTAAGCGGTAATCCTGAAGACGCCTCTTATAAAGACTATGGAGAAAACCCCGACACCGTAGTACATGCCCTTGGCAAAGAGAAAGAAACCCCTAAAGTAGTAAGAGCTGCGGAAGTTGACAAAGAAGACAAAGTAGACTATTCAGGAGCTCAATTGTGGAAAGTTTCAACGGAAAAGAGTAGCGTACGCGTCGTGCTCGGCAGATTAAAGAGAAGGAATTGTAAGTGACTGAGAATTAATTAAATATTATTGTAGGTAAATTTAGTAATATAATTTGTAAAACATTTTCAATGTCTTCTTTTAGTGATTGCGACATGGGCAGGCAACCACTCTTACGTCGATGTTCTCGTCAAACCTAACGCTGTAGAAAACGTAACAAAATTATTCAAAAGAGAAAAAATTGAATTCGACATTGTCATTGATGATTTACAGAAAAGGATTAATGAAGAGAACCCTCCCCTCGACGAAAATGAAATCGAACTTCAAGACAGAAGAGGTATGTATTCATTTTCATGCACGTTTATAAAAAACAGATCTCATTAATTCATGAATAATAATTCATCGTAACAGAGTATGTTGTATCTGTGAACAATATTCCAGGGATTGATGTGGTTTTGTTGCAGCAAGAGCTTACAATTTTTGGCGTTATAGGGCAAATATCCGCCGTGTAGGTCATATAGGTGCCTACATGGGATATAATTCCCTCAACATTCCCATGGAGTATTGGCCGAATGCGAACTGGGGTTCGTCGTTCAATTCCAAAGCACTGCAAACATTTGCACTGTAAAGTGTTTAATTTGTCGTCCCTAATAAGAGTGGTGTGTTGTGTGTTATTAATACCTAGAAAATATGCATGGAAAATAACTAAGTCGTAAATAACCAATCGGAATCTCGTCGTTAGGTACATTGAGGGAAAGTAGGTGGATAAAGGAAACCGTGGATAACTTGTTAAAGTTCTTTAAAATTGTTCTTAAATAAAAAATGTTACTTAAAGTTGATAACCTTAGGGGAGAAAGAAATCATTTTATTATTTTTAACTACAATTTCGTATACTAAAAACAAATGAGACTCGTTGGATACTGTTATAATATTGCGTGTTTTAATCGGAATCTATTAACAGGTCATCGTATGACGTGGAAGCAGTATCATAGAATTGACGACATCTACGGCTTTTTAGATTATTTAGCTAAGACTTATCCTGCTATCGTCAGCGTCAATTCTATTGGCAAGTCTTATGAAGGCAGAGATCTTAAGGTAAGTTTAAAAACTACTTTCCTAACATATTTTTTTGGCTTGAGGTAACTCAAATATTTCCGAAATAAAAATGATTCTAATAATCGTTACAAAACTTAGAACCGTTTAATTGTTTAGGATGTTACACAAAACTAAATGTATTTCTCTTACAGGTTCTACGCATATCAAATGGTCAACCAACAAATAAAGCAGTCTTCATAGACGGAGGCATTCACGCACGAGAGTGGATAAGTCCAGCTACAGTCACTTATCTAATTAACCAAATTGCAGAAAACTTTGATGAGGAGTCTGATGACATCAAGAATATTGACTGGTAAAATATTGTGTTTAGTAAAGGATTTACTAGAAAATTTAAAAAAAAATAATATTTCGACCCAGACTGAATCTATAAATATATAAAACCCAAATGACTGACTGACATAGTGATCTATTATCGCACAGCCCAAACCGCTGGACGGATCGGGATGAAATTTGGCATAGAGGTAAATACTATGGCGGAGGTATTCGCCAAGAAAGGATTTTGATCAAATCTCGGGAACGGGAGCGGGGAAAACAGATATACGCGGGTGAAACCGCAGGCACACTAGTTTGACATAAAACTGTCATAATTGAAACAAAGGATGACACGTTCAGTGTGTAACAAATGCCGCAAAATCCAAAAAGTTAAGGAAGGTTTGATAAAGGATAAAATCAACAAACAAGGAAAAATAATCCTAATAATTATTTTGATTACCAATATGATATAATACTATATAAATAACTTAGAATAACTTGTGACTAAGTAACTTGTTTCAGGTATTTCCTACCAGTGGTAAACCCAGATGGCTACGAGTACACACATAAGGCGGATCGTCTTTGGCGTAAAAACAGGAAACCAGCTATAGGTAGACAATGTATTGGTACAGATCTCAACAGGAATTTTGGGTAAGACAACCTGTGTTTTTTTGTTTCAAAATAAATAAAGCAATCACCAACGATAATAACGCCGCTATGAGTGTCAAGGATCACATTTTGAGACTGAAAATTGTGGTAAATAAGTACATTCAAACATTCTATGCGTTGTATAGTCGTCGTGCGTTATAAAATTTAAAAATTAATTTCTGTGTATGCAAGATCAATGCATATGATCTATTTAGTAGTGTTTTATTAAAAAACCTTTTGGTATTTCAGATATCGATGGGGCGGCAAAGGGTCTTCGTCAAATCCCTGCAGCGACATTTACCGTGGTAGACAAATGTTTTCGGAACCAGAGTCGAAAGCTTTAGCTGTAAGTTTAATCACATTTTTCCCTACTATTGTACTTAAAACTCATGCCAAGAATGACCCCTATATAAATATCGAAATTTACAATTGTAACTTCGACAAAGAACGTGAATAAAAACCAATTTTAGATAAAATTTACTTTCTTGCAAAAACTTACATTAAATTATTTTTATATTATTATCAATTATTATAAGCACATAAGTGGAGGTACTTAAGATTGCTAATTAGTTAATTACAAAACACTTTGAATAAGTGCATTATCAATCAACAAGGAATAGCTCTTCAGAACTTTCTATTCACTATACACAACAAAATAGATAGATCAAGATAAGATAATATAACATTGATTACTATGATAAAAGATATTAAGGGGTTAAAATTTTTTCAGGGTAGTATTTTTATTTTTTTATGGTTTTGATGAAGTGTCATACACAGATAGGATATTAGCTGGATACGGTGGAGCAAAGCTGCGGGCAAGAGTTAATCTATTAAATATTTTTTCTTGACATTTTGACCGAAAAAATTATTCCTTTTAGTGTGAAGTAAGCCACAAATTCTTATGTTGTTTTTAGGACTTCATAAGAAACTCGGCCGCTAAGTTCTCAGCCTACCTGACCTACCACAGCTATGGACAGTACCTGCTGTACCCATGGGGCTACGACAATGCAGTCCCCCCAGATCACAAGGATTTGGACTTAGTTGGGAAGGATATAGCTGCAGTAAGTATTTTTTCATGATGGAACTAGAACATGACTATTACTGCCCATGAATACCATGAATGACTTTGGTGCTTTTCCAACTTTAGGTTTCAGTATTAATGCAAAATTTGGTGTAGCAGTATTGCACTATGTTTTGTACAGTGAGTGGGGCACTGGAGGCTTCACCCTTCAATTATCCCCAACCTTTCATGTCTCTTTTCCTAAAACACCTGAAAGACTTATGGTGATATGGCTGTTCATAGGCTAAAGTAGTCTCTTAACATCTGGTGAATGATATTCTTATATCTGCCTGTCATGAAATAATCAATTTTTCAATTTAACATCTAAAATGCCTCAGGATTACATTTAACATTGTTATCCCATAAAACCGGACCACATTAAGAATTTAATCTTACAGATAGTTTATTTATAGAAGTCTACATACATACTTTTAAACAAATCAAACCAGATTACAAATAGATAAAACCTATATTTTAGATACTGTACTTAATTTCTATAGAATATATAAGACATCCCTGTATTATGTTATAATATATAAAATCAATTAATAAGTTTATTCTAATTTCCAGGCTATTGAGCAAACAGGTGGATCAAAATACACAGTAGGATCCTCAAGTGGGGTGCTGTACCCTGCCGCAGGAGGCTCTGACGACTGGGCAAAGGGAGAAGGCATCAAGTACTCTTACACCATTGAACTTAGCGACACGGGCAGATATGGCTTCATCCTACCAACATCCTTCATTGAACCTGTTGCTAAAGAAGCAATGGCCGGTATCAGGGTCCTTGCTGGCTACTTACAGAAAGCGTAATTTATCTAATAAGTACTTATTTAAACTAAGGTTGTGATTTATATTTTTAGAGTAAGTAAATTATTATTATTGTAAATGAATAAAGTGAAAAAATCGTATTTGTGTTGGTTTCTTACCTTTCCATTTAAACCCTTGTTGTTATCCTTTTGAGGTTCACAATCACTAGGCATGCTCACTTTAATATCGGGAACACCACATGTTTCACTGAGATACGAAACACCGTTGTTAGCAACAACTGGGCTGCTTTTGAGTAAATTCTCAGTTTCATTTGCTATGTCTTCAGCCCTTTTTAATATTAATTCTACGTCTTCCTCATCGCCCATTTCCGATTCTTTGTTGTTTGATAGCTTTTTTATTTCGTTGAATATCATTTTTATCTCTTCATCACTATCTTTAAATGCCTCGCAGGTTTTTTCTAAGAGTAAGAACTCCTTATTACTATTTTCACATGACTTCACTTCTTTCGAGCTCGATATTGAAGACATTATTATTATATTTGGTAAACAAACAAAACAGTATAGTCATCAGCCGCCGGTCCCTATATAGAAAATCGAGTATTAAATTATAAATAATGTTGGGTGAAAATATTTTTTATGTTGCTAAGCGACCGGGAAAATTTGAAAGTGAAACATTGAAAACAAGCAAATAAAACAAATTCTAATTTTTGCTCACTAATCAAACTGACATTTCAAATTTAGTTGACGTTTTTTTATTTATTCTGTTAAAGCCCCCTCTACACATTGGCAGACGCATACGCGGACGTCATCCGTCGATGGATGGCGAATGCATAGGTGGCCGTAGTAGGTGATTTTTTGTCTGCCGAAGCATGCGACCCCGTCAGCGTATGGATCTGCCGATGTTTAGAAGGGTCTTTAGACTTTTTATTTTATTTTGCTGCAAGTACATATTTGAAATAAAAACATTATTAAAAACGTGAAAAGACGATAAAATTAAATTATGACACCAACATTCTAGCAGAGCAATATGTTTACAAACTGGACCGTGAATAGGACCGTCATACTGACACCCCTTCACCGTTGACATAAATGTGACAATTGACAGCTTTGAAGCTAAATATTCTGAAATTAGCTTTTATTTACAATTTAAAACATTTTATCATAAACTACAATTCGATAGAAAGTGACGAGTATACAGATTTTTATTAAAACGTACTTGAAATATCCACAATATGTCGGTACCACCTCAAGCATTTGTAAATAAAAACAAAAAGCACTTTCTTGGTATACCAGCACCTCTTGGTTATGTAGCTGGTGTTGGTAGAGGGTAAGTTACTAGTTCATGGAAGTGTACGATATTGAATTTAATATAATATCATTTAATCTTTTAATTATTATTTCAGTGCAACAGGTTTCACAACACGATCCGATATCGGTCCAGCTAGGGACGCAAACGATGTATCGTAAGTAAACCGTTTAATCACCTCCTGAACTTAAATGTAATACATATATGTCAATTTATTCTTCTTAACGTTTGATCTTTTGTTAAAAAGTGATGACCGGCATGCGCCACCTGCTGCAAAACGCAAGAAAACAGAAGAAGAAGATGATGATGAAGATTTGAATGACTCCAATTATGATGAATTTTCAGGATATAGCGGATCACTCTTTTCAAAGGTAACAAACATATAACTTGTGTTTAGTGAAATATTAATAATATTATATAATTATAAACTTGATAGAATATTATATTGATGTTTATATCTGGAAATGCATTTTTTATACTAAATCAATATCTACATCTACATCTCTTTATGCTCTATTATCAATTCCTGTTGTTGATCATTTATAGTGAAAGTGTATAAAGAGTCTGATTAAATATTTAAGTATTTTACATCCCAAAAGTTGCATTAATTTATTAAACAAAAATAAATTCCTTTTCAGGATCCATACGATAAAGATGATGCTGAAGCCGATGCTATTTATGAGTCCATCGATAAGAGAATGGATGAAAAGAGGAAAGAATACAGAGAAAAGAGATTGAAAGAGGATTTGGAGAGATATCGTCAAGAAAGGTGCATATTTAAAAAAAAATTGTTTTATATTCAATTCAATTATTAGACTTAAACACATGATAAATAGCAATTAATTAGTGGAATTAGTATTCTGCATTTATTTTCACCAATTTGATTGATTTATATTGTATTTACAGTAAAATGCATTTATGGTTATTAATAATTAATTAATTTTCATTTATTGATGTCATTATTTCATTTTGAAATCTTACACACTCACACATTAGTGTACTTTTGGCTATGATAACTATCATTAATTTTTCAGGCCTAAAATACAGCAGCAGTTCTCAGACCTTAAACGAGAACTGAAAACAGTGTCAGAAGATGAGTGGGCAGCCATTCCCGAGGTTGGTGATGCCCGTAATAGAAAACAGAGAAATCCAAGGGCAGAGAAATTTACACCTCTACCAGATAGTGTGTTGTCAAGGAATCTTGGTGGAGAGTCTGCTACTTCCATTGATCCTGGATCTGGATTAGCGTCTATGATGCCAGGAGTGGCTACACCGGGCATGTTGACACCATCAGGTAAATAATGATTACTCACTGATTTATATCAAAATGTTAAGCCTTTGTTTTGATTTTTGAGAAGAATTTTAACTTTTATTAGAAATTATGTAAATTTTAAGGAATATGATTCTTTTCTACAATTAGGTTTTGGCTATATAGAAAAAATCTCTTTATCATAAAAATAATCATATACCACAAGCACACATTTTCTCAATTTCCGATGGCTTTTCGAGGCATTCATTCCACTTAGTGTAAAACCTAAAAGAAAATCTTTATTTCTAGGTGATTTGGATCTAAGAAAGATTGGTCAAGCGAGAAATACTCTCATGACGGTGAAGCTATCTCAAGTATCAGATTCAGTCACTGGACAGACTGTAGTAGACCCCAAGGGTTACTTGACAGACCTGCAATCTATGATACCAACATATGGAGGAGATATTAATGACATCAAAAAGGCCAGGCTTTTGCTGAAGTCAGTTAGAGAAACTAATCCTAACCACCCCCCTGCGTGGATTGCTAGTGCTAGGTTGGAGGAAGTTACAGGTAAATTTTTTTTTCTTTATGTTTATCTATAAACCTTCTTTATATATTCTAACTTAAGTGAGCTTAAAAAATGGTTAAATTATTTTTAGATGATTAAATTCTGTTGAATGGCAAATGAATGAAGCAATTTAAAGAACAACACTAAAAATTATTGATTTTGAGTTACAAAATCTTACAGGTAAAGTCCAAGCGGCTCGTAATCTTATCATGAAGGGGTGTGAAGTGAACCCAAGTAGCGAGGAGCTCTGGCTGGAAGCAGCCCGTCTCCAACCCATAGACACAGCCCGAGCAGTGATTGCACATGCTGCGAGAAACTTGCCGCATAGTGTAAGAGTTTGGGTTAAGGCTGCAGATTTGGAGCAAGAGACTAAGGTAAGAACTGTTTATAAAACATAGAAGAGTCTATAATCTGTTAAACAGGAAGTTCTTTTTTAGCATAAGAAGAGCATGTAGAGGAAATTGCCAACATTTTTATTAGGCAACAGTACTCTTTAAGACCTTTTATTTACTCCCATATACATGTGTCTTTAGGCAATTTTAATTGAGTAAAGAGGAAATAGTATAAATATATAACAAGCATTTGGATCCATCTTTTAGTGGTATGAAAATCCTCAAATATCAAACAAATACATTACATAATTGAAATTTTATGTGGTGGACCTTTGGACATAAGTTGATATGGAAAAATTATGGCTATATTTTATTTTATTTTAATTGCCCTTTCATTCAGGAAATTACAATGTTTGTTTTCTTATTATTATTAGTTTAAATAATTTATATTTTGTACTGTTACCTCTTGGTGGAACTGCATCTTGTGAAGTGTTTAATTAATATACTAATCAATTATTAGTTTATACATACTATATTCATACATTATGTTCCTGTGTGCCATTTGGCATAGGCATATAATTTACCAATTCATCATTGATTTTTTCACAACAGGCCAAACGTCGTGTATACCGCAAAGCTCTCGAACACATTCCAAACTCGGTCCGCCTTTGGAAAGCGGCCGTAGAATTAGAAAACCCAGAAGATGCCCGAATATTACTATCCAGAGCCGTAGAATGTTGTCCCACAAGCGTGGAACTGTGGCTGGCTCTAGCGAGACTGGAGACTTATGAAAATGCGAGAAAAGTGTTGAATAAGGCCCGTGAAAATATCCCAACTGACAGGCAAATTTGGGTCACTGCTGCTAAGCTGGAAGAAGCTCATGGTAAGTTTTGAGTTTGAGAATCAGGAATTAAGAGTTTACAAGCACAAGAATGATAATTACATGGTATGATGGTAAAATTTTGTACATCAGATTTACAATTTCGAACAGTGAAAAAAACATCCCTTTTTACATTCGAGTGAGCAAAGGAATTAATTATCATTTCTTCACATTCTAAAAATGTATAAAAAGTATCCATATATTTAAAAATATCACAAAAGTATTTTCGGTATTTTTGTACAAAATACAAAATATCGATTTCGGTTTAAGCCATCATTATGTAATATTTTTTATCAGGAAACACACACATGGTGGAGAAAATCATAGACCGTGCCATTACATCGCTCAGCGCTAACGGTGTGGAGATAAACCGCGAACATTGGTTCAAAGAAGCAATGGAAGCTGAGAAGTCCGGCGCTGTGCATACTTGTCAGGTAAATCTAGAAAGAAAAAACGAAACATTTATAATGACACACATAATTACAAGTACACAGGAAAAAATACATCAACACATTTACAAAAAAAATGATACATATAACACTTAAATTTTTATAAATTAGGTTGTGATGTGTGTCAAAAAGGTATCCCTTTTTATTAGCCATAAATATCGGGGATAGATAATAATATCCTGTGTGAGTGGGATACCACTCAGGATATTATTTTCTATTAATTTAATTCATCTAAACATGCATTGTACATGTTTGTATTTCTAAATTTTGTGTAATTGTTACTAGATGTAAAGAGTGAAATGTTTTCTTGCAGGCGATTATACGAGCTGTGATTGGTCACGGAATTGAACCGGAAGATCAAAAGCACACGTGGATGGAAGATGCAGAAGCGGTAATTTCTTTAAAAATTTTAAACTTTACCTGTCTAATCCTAAAAAAAATAACAAAAACTTTCTTGTAATACAAATTTCGTCAACATAAGATCATTTTTTTTGTCTAAAACGTGTTACAGTACCTATTTTAATTCATTATATCGGGGGTTCCCAATCTTATTCAATCCGCGACGCAGAAACTAGTTTAATTTTATGATGAGACGTCCTAAAATCAGCGGGGGGAGTTCTAGTTTCAAACAGGATCAAAAGGACAGAATAATCAATCGGGGGAAGCAAAGTCATCCCGAAGCCCTTCTATACTACCTGCGCATCCCAACGCACAGTTTGGGATCCTCTGCATTATATTATTTATTTTTGAAATAAACTTAATACCAAAAATATGGTTATTACAGTGCGCAAACGAAGGCGCATACGAATGCGCACGCGCAGTATACGGGTACGCGCTATCCGTATTCCCGTCCAAGAAGTCCATCTGGTTGCGAGCCGCGTACCTGGAGAAACAGCACGGAAGTCGCGCGAGTCTCGAGGCGTTACTGCAAAGGGCGGTGGCACATTGCCCCAAGTCTGAAGTGTTGTGGCTGATGGGTGCTAAGTCTAAGTGGCTGGCTGGTGAGTATTCGTCCGTTTACATGATCATCCGATATGTTGTAACTTGTATTAGAAATATATGCTTATAATTATTGAAATCTTATGGATGAAGTGCCCTTGAACAACACTTGAGTTTTGTCTAACTAAAAATGATGCACCTCACCATTTCACCGGCAAAATGTGTGAGTGATGATATTTACATTGGCTTTATATCGATCTATGTGCGATCATTGACGGTTTCATGAACCACAATGACCTGTGTGTGTTGTGTACATTAAGTTTACTTGTGTGCGTTAGTACGATAATGGGGCGCGTCGTTTCAATTTACATGAGCTCTACCGAGATTTTACCTTGCAAATAAAAATAAATACAAAATTTTAAATATAATTTTTTCGAACTTCCCAAAAATTAACTAGGTTTGTCCTGATTAGGATATAGTTAAAAAAATAAAATACTAAATGAAAAACGTTGATCTAGGTGACGTCCCAGCCGCAAGAGGTATTCTATCGCTAGCTTTCCAAGCGAACCCCAACTCCGAAGAGATCTGGTTGGCCGCTGTCAAGCTTGAGAGCGAGAACAAAGAATACGATAGAGCGAGACGACTGCTCGCTAAGGCTAGGGCCTCTGCGCCTACGCCGAGGGTAAGTTTTGTATTCATTTATTTAAAAATTAATTTGATTGTTATTAAATTTGTGATTTTTTTTATAGGAAAAAATCAAAAATTTTTGAAATATATCACATGAAATTCGCGTATATCAAATTCAATAATGAGTATATTATCTTTCTATTTTATTGAAATTGATTTGAATAAAGCTATTATTTTTATTGTGAAATGCAATAATATTCTTTACCAAAAGTTATATGGCAACATACAACATTTAAAAATGTGCCTTTAATTTGCGTTTGAATTATTTGAATAATGATTAAAATGTTTTAGGTAATGATAAAATCAGCGAAACTCGAATGGGCACTGAACAACATGGATGAAGCGTTAAAACTATTGGATGAAGCGATAAAGGTGTTCAGCGACTACGCCAAGCTGCACATGATGAAGGGGCAGATCGAGGAGCAGATGGGCAAGGATGATGACGCATACAACACTTATACACAGGGGGTAAGTGTGACTAGTGTCCTTTGTATCAACAGTATTGAAGGGAGGTATAAAGGTGTTCAGCGACTACGCCAAGCTGCACATGATGAAGGGGCAGATCGAGGAGCAGATGGGCAAGGAAGATGACGCATACAACACTTATACACAGGGGGTAAGTGTGACTAGTGTCCTTTGTATAAATACTATTGAAGGGAGATATAAAGGTGTTCAGCGACTACGCCATGCTGCACATGATGAAGGGGCAGATCGAGGAGCAGATGGGCAAGGATGATGATGCATACAACACTTATACACAGGGGGTAAGTGCTATATCTAAGACAATGTGCAGTTCCAAGACGCATTAATAGCCAGTAGGACCATAGACAATATGAGATATTGATAAAGGGGCAGATAGAGGAGCAGATGGGCAAGGATGATGATGCATACAACACTTACACACAGGGAGTAAGTTCTATATCTAAGACAATGTCCAGTTCCAAGACGTATAAATAGCCAGTAGGACCATAGACAATATGGGATATTTTTGCCATAGTCAGTATCTAGCCCAGTTCTGATTCTCTAAAACAGCTGTGATTTTAGGTCAACCAATCCTGATATAAAAAACCTGAAATCTCTCAACCTGTTCTAAATTTTCCCAAAATAAAAATCTGAAAACCGGACCTAAAATATCCTAATCCTATCCAAACTCTTCCTAATCAATCAAATCAGATCTGATTTCCTATTCTCCCAATCAGATTTCAAATCTCGAAATCTGATCTAGCGCACAATCTAGTGAGACTTTGAACCTTAAATCTCACAATTATTCCATAGTGTCTAATATTCTTTATTTTTATAGCTCAAGAAATGTGCCACCTGTGTGCCCATGTGGATCTTATTATCACGGCTGGAAGAGAAACTCAAGCATGTAACCAAGGCTAGGTCTGTACTGGAGAAGGCAAGATTGAGGAACCCCAAAAATGCTGAATTGTGGTGAGTTATATTTAATTTAATCAATTATTTAGGGTGTGTAATATGAATATGCAAAGACAGCTCTATTGAATTATTCCTGCATGGTTCCATCACCGTAAATCCGCATTACGCAACTTGGTGCATTGTCATTTCAAATCTTAGTAAAATGTCATTTTTGTAAAGTAAAAAAAAAGTTTCCATTTTCGTCGAAATCAGTCTGTTATAATATGTTAATAAATTGTATTTTGTTATTAAAATGTTAATATTTTTTTCTCTATGTGTAGGCTGGAGAGCGTGCGATTGGAACGTCGCAACGGCAGCGCGGAGATCGCCAACTCGGTGATGGCGAAGGCGCTGCAAGAGTGCCCCAGCGCGGGCCGGCTCTGGGCCGACGCGATCTTCATGGAGTCGCGCCCGCACCGCAAGACCAAGAGCGTGAGTGTGCTCTATGTTATATACACAGAGTAGAGTGCGGCTAGAGCGTGCCACGGCAGCGCGGAGATCGCCAACTCGGTGATGGCGAAGGCGCTGCAGGAGTGCCCCAGCGCGGGCCGGCTCTGGGCCGACGCGATCTTCATGGAGTCGCGCCCGCAGCGCAAGACCAAGAGCGTGAGTGTGCTCTATGTTATATACACAGAGTAAAGTGCGGCTAGAGCGTGCCACGGCAGCGCGGAGATCGCCAACTCGGTGATGGCGAAGGCGCTGCAGGAGTGCCCCAGCGCGGGCCGGCTCTGGGCCGACGCGATCTTCATGGAGTCGCGCCCGCAGCGCAAGACCAAGAGCGTGAGTGTGCTCTATGTTATATAGACAGAGTAGAGTGCGGCTAGAGCGTGCCACGGCAGCGCGGAGATCGCCATTAACAATTTTATTCAATTGATGTATAATTTTCTCTTATGAATTTTTTAAGTCCAATTTATTTTGTATACAGCATATAAAATTGACGTCAAATAAATAATAAACTATTTTTTTTTCCTCGTATAGGTGGACGCATTGAAGAAATGTGAGCACGACGCGCACGTACTTCTGGCCGTATCGCAGCTGTTCTGGACCGAGAGGAAACTGAACAAGTGCAGGGAATGGTTTAACAGAACGGTATGTATTATAGAAAGTACATTATGGGTCATTATTTTTATTGTGAAAGTCAGTCAGTTTATGATCTCGTGGAATGGTGTAATACGGTTGAGCTTCAAGAGTTCTTTATTATTCATTTTAAAAAGTACTAATAATTAAGCTTTATAGGAATAATAGCTTTATAGGCAATTGAAAACAAACATTCTCAATGAGAATATAAATTCTACTATTTCACTAAATGTGACAGCTTCGACCTTGCCATAATTACTGAACGAATTTGCATGAAATTTCGTGTACAAACCGGCTATAAGCTAAATTGGTGTAAAAGGTGTTGGTAACCTATTATTGATCTTTGTTCTCCCGAATTAAGGCAGAAGCAATCATTAACAATATGTTTCAATAATAGGTAAAAATCGACCCCGATCTCGGCGACGCCTGGGCATACTTCTACAAATTCGAATTGCTTCATGGCAACGAACAACAACAAGAAGACGTGAAAACCCGCTGTAAGGCGGCCGAGCCTCATCATGGCGAGAACTGGTGCAAGGTATCCAAAGAAATTAATAACTGGTGTTTTAGTACAGAGCAAATATTGTTACTAGTGGCGAAGAACTTGCCTGTGCCGACGTAATTAAATCATTCGAAGTGACTGATGACGTAATGTCGTGGTTTGAAATGACTGCAGTACAATTGCGTTTGACTGGTTGGCAAGTCATTCTTTGACTGATTTACAAGTCGTTCAAATTTTTGACTGATTTAAATTATTGGAAATTTGTCAATGATTCATAAGTTTATTACTTACAATATTTTTAAATTAGTCAGAAATTAAATTTGTATATATCTCGCGCGATTTTTTTAAAAATAATTCTTGCTATTGAAATTATTTTTTTCAATCAGTCAAAAAAGCCACAAACAACACTTTTGATACAAAAATATTGTAATACACAGTGTTATAAAAGTTACTATATTATTATTTACATAGAATTACCAATTAATTCAGGCGAGAATAGTCCCGATCGTCCTACATCAGTCAATATTTGTAATGTACACATCATTTTTAGTTTTTAACATAATTGCAGGACAATTACAGTAATATTTCCTAAAAATATATATTTGATCGAGTCTGAACTCAAAACGTTATATAGAATCAATTTTATTTAATGTTGATGTTTGTCTGACAGTCCAAATTATTAATAGGAAATTCCTGGATTACAAAGACGTATGATTTATTGAATTAGTTTTAAGTCAATAGTTGTAATTTAGGTGTAATAAGAAAAATAAATAATAAAAAATGCATTCTTTGTTTTATTTTTCTAGATCTAATTTAATTAAAATATTACGATGCAATTGATAGATTGTATTGTGACTTATTCGTATAAATACATAATGCATATTTATTAAATAAATATGTTATAAAAAAAAACAAAACTAAATAGTGACTATAGGGTAAAAAATCCTTAATTCAACACTTAAAAACATACTGTGTATTTTTCAAGAGTAGTTTAACAACTGCTAATAAATTTATTTTATAGCATTTTCAGGATAAGTAAAGCTTACAAATTTTTATATAAGTATCATAATGTGGGAAAAAATAACTTGTCTAAAATAATCTTTTACAATTTTATTAAAATTACCTTTTACTATACTACTAATATTTTATGCGGTAATACATAAAATATTTAAAAAATTCAACATGATTTTCAAGAGCGCATACTTGTTCAATGTTTTTATGCCTCGAACACAATAATAACGAAATGAGATATCAAATTATATGTCTATTTTATGCGTCGTAAGGTGTAAACACCTTTTAGAAATAAAAGTTCTATAAATAATTTTCGGGTTTGTGTGTTTGAATTATAAACGGGATCTGGCAGAACGCCAGCTGCGATGCGAGTGAGTGCGCTAAATAGCTCGGAGAAACACGGGTTTTAATTTCTCTCTTTTAAAAGAAACCTTCAGTATTATTATGCTACATAGATAACATAAAGTGAACAGTGAAAGTGGTATATTATAAAAACTGTGAAAATGTCGCCCAAGTGCCCGATTTTGCCGCTGCAGGAGATCACACTATCGCTCGTAGCTAGACAACTAATACACACCTTATCAAGGATCGCCACTGATGAAGATGTCGCCTTATCGTTTACAATGGTCTCCTCTTACTATGAGAGTATGGGAGTGACGAGCGACATATTCCAGGATCTCATTAATCTTATACTAAGTTCAGATTACTTAGACCCCTCGGTAAGATTCTATACGATGAAACTGCTATTAAAAGAAAATGTCAAGAGCCTGGCTACAGGCATGTTCCCGTGTATTTATTACAAGAGAATTTTAGAACTTATCGTCGAGCAAGGACGCCACCTGACGTCTCTCAATTTGAAAGGTGTGTGGGTGAAAGATGAACACTTACCGCTTATGTACGACATCATCAAAAATCTGCCTAATTTATCTACGCTAAATATACCGTATATTGCAAACGATGAAGTGCTCAAATGTATTGGTGAATATAATAAAGTATTAAAGTTGCTCGATGTATCTGGAGAAACAGATATAACAGAAATAGGGATTGACGCTATGTTGACTGGCCACCCACAACTCACTCAGAGCCTCTCTGTTGTTAATATAGGAATGTATGGTGAGGAGAATGTGGATCATACTGATGTCGCTTTATTTATTCGAAGGCTTCCCAATCTAACAAACTTGGGTAGTTATTCATATGTCGGCAAGGCATTAAATTACGTATACAACCATGATTGTCCACCAGGATTTAAATCAAAATTACAATATGTGCATGACGTTCAAACTAATGTGAGAACTATGAAAGCAATCGTAGCCTTGTGTCCAATGATAGAAACAATTTACTTGGAAGAACCCGACCAAGGTGTTCTGCAGCAAATAAAGGATTTAAATTATCTGAACAAGATTAAATTAAATAAATTCCAATGCCACGAACTGCATCAACTCTTAGACAAAATAGGATATAAGATAGTTACGTTGATGTTGTCTGGCTCAATGGGTTCTTTTAACTTTACAAGAATAGCCGAAACGTGTCCTAATTTAGAAAGTCTCGAGTTTTATCAATGTCAGACGGCGACGCACGAAGAGGAGGTTCCCTTCAATAAATTAGAACACATAGAAATTATACAAGGAAATTTATCAGGGCAATGCTTGAAATATTTAATGACTGCTACACCAAAGCTTAAAAAGTTAATAATCGGGGATGAAATCAGACTTGATGACAATGATATGGCGAGGTAAGTCCTATAACATTTTTGTTGAAACATTCAGTAAATTATATATACGTTCTCACAACGATCAAGGAAATGAATATAATTGTTTGTAGGTATATAAAAATATTTTTACCATTCGGGAATCGGGATTACATATTATTGTAGTATTCAATGTGTTTCATTGGCGGGAGCGCAAAGATAAATACGAAAATAAATAGTAAATAACAACAAACGATAGGATGAGAAATTAAATTATTGTGAAAGAAATAAATAACATTTAACATTTTTTACGGCGTGAAACACTTTTATATTCGTGTAACTAAGAATTTTAATTAATGGCAATCTCTGTTCCTTTTCAGAATATTGCGCCGTTACAAATTCCCGAACCTAGAAGCTTTATGGTTTCCGCATGCTCCTCGGTTAACAAGAGATACTGTGGAGTTACTTATGGAAAGTTGTCCCAAGCTGCAGAGCCTCGGTCAGCTGAGTGGATGGCAGTACACGCCTGATGATATGATGCTCATGAGAGCGATTATAGCTAGTACAAACACGGATTTAGTATTGTCCCCACTTGGGATTTTCCAACAAGGCACGTAATTTATTTGGTAATGTTAACGTTGCCGTTATGCGATTTTATTAAGTTATTTTTATTTATTTTGTAGATAAGTCTGATTTCATTAAATATATTGAATACAGTCTTTGTTTTAATTTGAAGCAGATACGTTTAAAGAAATTAAGTATAGTTTTACAGCGAACGGAAACATAACATTTTTAATATATCAAAAATAGAATACAGATTAATGATAATTGATCAACATTTAATAAATATCTCATATTGATATTCTTAAACAAGCAATTAAGTCCATAATTCGCGAATTACTTATGGTCTTGTCAGAATGTGGGATTTCCAATCAAACACCTCGAGGGTATAGTGCTCAAACCCAATAAGTATGAAATTTTAACTTTTGAGTTATTCAATATTTAAAGTTCAATGACAAATATACCCATGTTTTTAATATAATATCGTTACAATACGTATTTGTGGTGATAGTATATATATTTAACTGATTAATTAATCAATTTTAAAGTGTCCATTGTACACCATTCTTATTTTAGAAGAAATTTAGATAGGCAAGGTAGTGACTTATTGGGTTTTACCCCAAAGTGAAAGACCAAATTATACATTTATTGTAGTTTAATTTAGTAAATAATATTTAAAAAATAAGTTAAAATCAATCATCGTCACTTTCGAGGGTCGCTTGTTCTGTAAATGTTTTCATATCTGGTATCCAAACATGATGTTCTTCAGGTATAGTCTGTTTTTCACCCATATTAAGAAGATCCTTCTTCATAACAACTTTCATCGGTACTTGAAAAAGGTACAATACCTCAATTTAATCTCTATAAAGAAGACTATTAAGGATTAACACATTAAAATTATTTTTTTGGTATTCCTCAGTATTTATTTTATCGCTCTTAGAATCCTTTTTATATATAATCTCGTCAGAATCCGGGCGTTATGTAGGATCCAAGTCTAAAATGTCACTGTCACCTTTACATTCATTCTAACTAGATAAATCTCATTTATAACAAATAATTCCACGATTTGTTGATCGTTTTGCATGCGTAGATTGAAAAATAATAAAATATTACTTTATTATATTTTAACATCGTAATAGCAAAATGATGGTCATTGAATAAGTATGTTTTGCGCACTACACACGCTGTTTTCATTAAAAATCGATTGATTTTATAAATTATTATTATTATTAATGTCCTTTAGAAAAGATTTCATATTAAAAACAGTATTCATTTGCATTTTTTATAGTAAAGCAGGCAAGCGGAGCGTGCGATTCATCTGATGTTAAGTGACTGACCGCAGACCGCAACCCATGAACATCTATAACATCAATGTGTGGCAGATGTATTTGCTGGCTTGAAAGAAGGGAAGAGGATTAATATGGGAGATCGGGAGAGGGATAGAACAGGATGGTACAGGAAAGAGATGTGAATAAAAGTCTCGGGACCCCGCTCATAGTACGAAACATAGTGCGAGTATCGCAAAAAGAAGCAAGCTTGAAGCAGTAGCTTCAGGCAAACTTCTGCTGGGCTTCTTTTATTGCTGAAGATGTTATGTAGCAGAGTTACTCTCTATCGCCTTTTACGATACCCACGGGTAGAAATGGGGAGGCGACATGCGTATTCTAACCCGTCAGCATACGGGTAAACCCATAACGTTCTGTTCTGATGAAATAGAAATTCTATATCTACATTGTTTGACGATTACAAGTGTAAATTATATGTGGAATAAGGAATATGAATAATTATCAGAAAATATCTCAAAGTGATGAGTAAGTAAAACTTACATACTCAAAATTATCTATAAATGAATACATACGAACTTACCATAGGTATCGGGTAAATTGTCATTTGTATCTAGTTTCTCAATAAATCCCTGTCCTTTTCCCAATTGCAAATAGTATTATTCTACACTAATAGATAATTATAACGTCTATGTTTTGAAAAATCTAATTTACCACAAGCATCTTGTAAGCTAATTGTAATTAGATCTGCGTTCTCCATGTCCTGATTATAGCTGACAAGAACATTACTTTTAATAAAACTAGTCATGTCAAATGTATAATAAATCAATCATAACACCTATGAAAATACGTGTGGTACCTATATACCTTTTTTTCCAACGATTGTGTCAGAATAGGTTCAGAACCATTATAAAAAGCGTTATAAAATATGGATTTACTTGATGTTTATGGTTTCACGCCATTCAATTGCACTAATTTTCTTCCTCGTTCACCCATCTAATATTCAATATCAATTATGCGGACTAAACTAACATTAAAACTATTTATTTGAATAAAATCTCGCGCAGTATGTACTAGGTAAAATGACGCATTTTTGGTAATAAATTCGATTTATTGGGTTATTGCTCAAACAATTTTAGAAAAAAACTTAAATGATGAGATGAGTAAGTCCATATAACTAAACATATCTGCTTATGTTTTAAAGTTTATCGAACAGTGAAACCCGATAAATGGAATTAATGGCTTTTACCCTATGGTTTTATTTAGTCTTATTTAATTTTGTAGTTAACGCGAAAACCAGATAAATATAAGTTATGGTTTCTACCATAAATGTTATAAAGTGATTTAGAAAAACTTATTCAACAGTAAATAAAAATAAATAAACTTATGTGGTTTAAGTATGAGGTAAAAATATTTTTTCTTCCGATAAGTCCCTTTTGGGTGTTTTAGTGTTGCAGTTTTGAAAAAATACCCTCACTTATTGGGTAACAGCACCAAAGAAGTAGTAGTTCTACTGCGATTTTTGCTACTTGGATGATACCATTGGAAAGAGCGTAAAATTTCGATTACGATGAGCCAAAAAAGTCAATTTGTGATTTTTGCCGACTTATTGGGTTTTATCACTGGACCCTCGACCTGTATACTTACAATACAAATCTTTATTATTAAATCTTAAAATATTACGTAAATACTAAATCACTGAGTATTATGAGGTACTACAAACAATCCTTTGGTTTAAAAAATCTACACATCACATACAATCAAATCATGGACGTTATATTCTAATACATATTAATGGGTCTATTTCACTGTGGGATCTATGGCTATCGGAGTGTTATTACTCCCTTGTGAAGGGCTACCTTAGTGGATATCCTCCCCCTCCCCCCAAGAAAGGGCCTTTTAGATTTGATCAATGTATTATGTCCATAATTCCCAGCACGAAAGCCCTTCGTAAAATGCCAACATATTATACAGTAGGTAGGTATCTAGTTAGCACAAGTTGCTTCGTTCTTTAATACGTTTTCGGCATCAGTGGACGACTTGTTCGGAGGTTCATTCTTAATCTTGTTTTTTTGTCTCATTTTGTGCATTTTGCATTCATCTGCACATTTTGTTGTTATGATGCTCCTGAAAAAAAAAATAATTATAAGAATCTTTAACATAAATAATGAAGTATTTTTACAATGATAGTTTCATAGTCCTCAAGGGACAACATTATCGTCACTGCGTTTTAAACCGTTAAGAAATTGCTGGTTTTAAATAAAGAATTATGCTTACCGAACAAGATTTTCTTTTACATGAAATCTTGATGTGATTTCGATGATGACGTCAGACACGATTTTTGGATCCAAACACATTTTTGCTGGTTTATTTTGAAAGGCGGGTGATCGCTTGCCAGTTAAAGAGTGTGTTGCCAGTATCCTGAATAAAAAAGAATATTTTTTAAAATTTTATTACTATATAAAAACTTTAAAATTAACCAGATTAAAAAAAATATAACATAAATTATAACTTACCGCCTTGGAAACGTCGCTAATAATAAAGTTCGTGTAGCAATAGTATATGACTTCCAATTTACTTTTCTATATTTGTCTTTATGTATTAGAGTTTTTCCGCTTCCAATAGGAACCTGCAATATGAATTATTAGCATTATGCATTGGCATATAGTGTATACAGATGTAAAAAAATACACATATGACATCAAGTACACATACCCATTCGTCCTTTAATTTATCCTGTCCCTGGGGAGATCCAGAAACAGACTGAGCCTTAGTATATTTATTTGATATCAAAACATTATCGTCTGAACGGTTTGATTCCTCACTTTGACTTCTATCACTCTCTTCCGGCTCTTCAAAGGTTATATCTTTATGTTCATGTAAAGTTACTTCATTCGAAAATGTTTCATTCCTTTGTTGTGTTGGCGCATTACAATTAAGTAGCTTAAACAATTGTTGAAAAGTATCGTTCATTTCTATAATAATCCTCATCTCTTCGTCATTAGTTCCATTATTGATATTAGGTTGTGTACAAACATTTTTTATTGTTGAATCAGGTAGAGAACTTCTAACTCTCTCCTTTGTTTTCTTGTTCCTTTTCTCCCTTTTCCTTTTATGATCTCTGCTTATGTTATGTCTGTTCATTTGCCGCTCTTGTAAAATGTTAACAACTGCATTCGGTCGATGGATCGGTGTAAGAACTTTTTTACTATGTCTAACCTTTCCTAATTGTCTTACGTATTGTGTCATACTATTGTTTTTGCTAAGGTTCTCCTTTTCGGTCTGTAAAAATGTATAAAGTAATTAACGATATCCAAGGATAACAAAAATTTAATAACTTTTCTACTTTCTAATAAAACTTACAACTTTTTAATGATACTTACTTCAGTAGATTCATCAGAAGATGAAGAGTTGTCTTCCGTTGGTGCCCATGACGATGCACTTTCAGAGAAATCCTGATCTTCATTGGGAAGACTGGCCCCTGCGCCAGAGTCATTGTTAGCATGACTAGCTGCAGACCCTCTGGGACGCTTTACTGGCGGACGATTATCTAAAAACAAATACATATAAACTGAACGTTCATTCTGTTTCTTAGATAAAGAATAAAGCATAATTTGATTTAGATTAAAATTGATGAGGATATTTTTAAAAACAATTGCAACTGTGGTAAACATTCAAGTGATTCATCGTAGGCGTAAGTAATCCGCCTTTTGGTTGTCTACCTGGATTTCCATTTTTTTGGATATAATTACTCATAATTTTATGGTGGGCTATTGTCTTTTTTTTGCCCAGCAATAAGTTTTCTAAGAAAAAGGAATTGTTAAATCGGTAAGGATTTTTGTTGAAAAGAATTAACTGTGTTAAAAACTAAACCTTGAATTTTGAGATTATTTTAAGCTTTAAGCATTGCTTAGCCTGATCGAATAGTAAATATACAAAGGATGTTATAGTTAGTGTATTCATTATGTTTTTAAACATGATAAAATAGTTTAAATATATACTGAAAGTAAACGATCTTAGAAAATCCATTATATTTTTGTATTCAAAATGATATATTTAGTATTTACATGGTTCAACAAATAATAAAGCTAGTCTTAAACCTGTAACAATATGTACTTTCAATCCTTAAAAAGGTCGGGTTATATTATTTAACCATTTTCTATCATACATTATTTATTACACAAATTTACCAAAACTATATAAATGATAACGAACGAAAATACAGAAATTACAACGTAATCCGACATGAACCGCCAAAATTTTGAATATGGATAAACCTATTGTCTAGAGCCCCTTTTATAAAGATCACGTGTGAACACATACCTTTTGGTTCCGCTTCCTTCCCACTTTCGTTCCGGTCGCTAAAAGTGCTAATGTTTTTCACATCATCACTGTCTTTGGCACCAGAGTTTACACCACGATTCGAACTCCAATCAGCAAGCAACCACTTTTCTATTTTATTTTTCGACATTATCGCTACTATCCTTGAAGACACTCGGTAAGTAACTGAAGCTATAAAGATGCATTACAAAACTCAGGTAAAAGTTTCATTGCACCCTTACTGCAATCATTATTGTATCCCCCGCCCTTCTTGGCCGGAACAATACCGTTTCGCCAACTGCCTGAATAATAACAAAAAACGCGGCCTTTTTGCAACCCAATTCTAAGTAAGTTTCTAAATGGAGATTTACATTTCTTTGAAGTCATATACTTATTTATTGTTCTATTTCATTTTATCTTGCGCTCTGTTGGTATTTTCTATTCTAATAATTTTGCATTACAAAATAAATTAGAATTAAAAAAATGATAGGTATGTGAAAATTATTATTTTTCACATTAGAAATTGGTTTGTGTGGGCATTTTTTAATATTGTTTTATATATGTAGTTAAATCAATTTTCATATTGTAAGGATTCTGCAAATTTTCATTGATGATTGATTTTAAGCTTTGTTTTTTTTAGCTGTTTTGTTTTAAAAAAATATTTAGGTATATTATATTTGTACCTATTCACCCAATCATTCTTCGGCAACGTAATTAGTAAGGTAAATTAAAATTTTGTTTGGTATCAATATAAACCCCCTTATATTTTGTAATTGATTTAGCAATTCTAATTAATCGATATCGAATCCGTGACTTTCTAATTTGAACTATAGTCGAAGTTTTAACCCATATTTGTATTTAGTTAGTTAAAAAATATTGTACATGCAAGTTCATAGTAGATCACTAGTCCATCAATACTTTTCGCAATTAACAAAAATATATTGAAATATATCCCTATTTGTTCTCATTATTATTCTAGTAGCATAACATAAAATATTTGAACACTTGATCGTTCAATCGATTTGTCAAAGATACAAAGTCATACACGATGGAAATGTTATAAAATCACTGTGTTGTTGCAACAGAAATTACCAATCAGTGTCAGTCTTCCCCTATAAAGTGTCTCGATGCAATTGAGAATGTTACTAGGTATTCCAAATAGCTTAAAAGTTTCTTACAGTATAGCTTGTACCTATACAAATACAATGTTTTTTGTTGCATTCAAAAATACCAAGTAGTTTTCATTTTATAGGCTTCTAAACTTCAGAAAAATTTCGAGTTCCGCTAAAGTCACGTGACCGCTTGTGACGTCACAAAACAGACGCCGCGCGGGCTGCGCTACTTCGTAGCAACTATAGTACGTGTAATCGACTGTGCAGTACATATTTTGTTGTGTTTTATCCCGAATTTTGATAGATAATACTTAAATGATAATTAAAAATTAAAAATATTATATTCAATTAATAAATAAAACGGACAATCTAAAGAAAATGAATTAATGGTTGTCCATTATCTATTTGTAAATATTGAAGTTGATGCCGGTGAAATGCGACGAATTAAAAGATATCCAATTCAAATACTAGATTGAACAAGTAATGTGCCGAAATGTACAAATATCTTGTAAATTTCAAGAAAAGTTGCTATTTTATTCTTACAAAGAACGTCAAATCGCGACAGAAATGAATTAAAGCTATGAAATCGAAAAATAGAATAGAATAGAATAACTCTTTATTGTACTAAGATAAGCATAAAAATCACACAGTATCAAATTACGAACTAGGAATGTACAATAGGCGGCCTTATCGCTGTAAAGCGATTTCTACCAGGCAACCTTAGGGTTTAGGAAAGGAAAGTAATAATAATAATGCAGGTGGTGCAATCAACTAGAAGGTATTTGAAATTAAAGTAGAAGAAAGGCTGAAAGTTTAAGTATAAACACAAAAGTAGATACAAACTAATATCGCACATATTATATACATACAAAACTACATTATACAACATAAAATATCATAAAATACATCTTTTGAAGTTTCCATTCGCGACAAAGATTTAACTTTCTTTCAAATTTAGATGCTACAATATAAATAAAGGCACATAATAAAAATTAACCAATTTGAAGTCTTGTACTACTCACAGCCCCTCCCTCCTTCACTTCGTGAACTGTTTTTATATGCGTGGCCAATGAAAAATATATCATTGTACTATGGTTTGAAAATATCAATAAATATAAAAATAAATATTTTCTTCCTTTTGATAATAACGGTGCTAACAGGTATCAAATAATATAATTTTATTTGAATAGTTCTCATTTCATAACTATTTTTATCCGAATTAATCGCGTATATACATGTTTTACACCTGACCTTTTGAACGCTTTACAATAAACGTCGATGGGTTGACGAGAAACTGAAAAAAGTAAAATCATTAAACGCGCTTACTCCTTTGAAAAAAGTTTCACTGTAAGATGACAATAAATTATTATTAATTTTTCATTTAATATAATTTAATCACGGCACTTTTATTTCCGAATAGATGTATCCATTTCTTTCACGTTTTCAAATCATTTGGAACAAAAAATAAACAACTATTTTTGGGAAACTGGTAGTTGTATTTGTACGTTTCAACACAAAATATAATTCTCAAGTATTTAATTGGACATTTTTAAAAGAATTCCGGTATAATTTCTAGAATAACGTAAGAAAGTAGGGGAGCGCTATAGCGAGCGCATGAGCTGTCTGTTTTATGACGTCACACCGCCACAATCGCCGCGTCGGGCGGTTTCAACTTGTTTTGCTTATAAATCAAAAACTAATTGACGTAACAAAATAATTTTTTCAACAGTATTTTTTATTTAAAAAAAACTATATGAAAAGCTAAAAATCCAAATTTGTTAACATTCTCCATTATTATTCTTAATGTTTATTAACAACAAACAAGGATTTAAATTTTTTATAGTATATGTTTTTCCCAGCAAAAGACTAGAAGTATCATCATTTAATTAAAATGTTAAGTTTATTTTAACAAATAGAATCTTCCATAGGTCAATACTAGTGACCTAAGTGCAAATATGTAAATTATTTTCTTCGAATATTTAAAAATAATTCAAACTAAGATTTTAAAAATTATTATACATGAAAGATAACGCTAGGACTACAATTATTATTGTTAAGAAAAAATACGTACCTACCTTAGACTGGATTCTGTAGGATAATAAATATATAATTTTCCATTCTAATAAATTCTCTGGAAAATTTAACAAATATTTCAATATTTTATGAATTTTTATTTTACTTTTTGACTTGCGTTAGGTTTTTTTCATAAACCCATTTAAAATTTTCAAGGATTGGTCTAGGTTACTTGCTGGTCAGCTCAGTAAAAGCATTTATCGTATTATTTTAATATAAACACATGAACGATTGCTAGCAATCGACAGCGGCTTTAATCTATAGAACATGTTAACGTGTAAACATATTTTGAACCCATGTCACAATTTCCGGGGCAATCGGGTAGTTGACAATTTTTTATTATTATTTGAATTGAACTATTTTCAATAAGGAAATAGCTTTATAAATAACTCATTTTATAATAAGCTATTTTGTAATAACTTAAGAAATAAGCTATACATACCCATTAAAACACTGTCTATAGAAAAAAGGACAAACAGTAACTGGTTGATGTTCTTATCGAATTTTAATTTGGCTATAGTTTTTGCCATTACTTACATGAAAAAATAATTATAAGCATAATTTCATATGTGTCAACTACCCTATTCTAGTTATATTAAGGGACAAATTAATTATCAAATTGAATATCCGTCATACTTAATTAAAATTATATATGGCAGCCCTCTCCAAGAGGGGCAAATATCTTTTTTGCAGTGGTAATGTTTCTGGCAGTTGACACTACTTGTCATTGTCATTTATTCATTGTTGTTAAAAATCAACAAACAAGCGTGCGAATTCAAAAACCAAAACTAATTATAACATCTCAATAAATATTAATATGATATTGATTAAATGATTACAAAATTGTACTTTAAGTTACAAGTTTTACAACCAAATGTTTAATTTAAATAGTATTATTTTTTAATATCATTCGCAAAACTTTTTAACCTAATAAAATCATAATATTACTAATACATCTTTTACAAAAACGAAACGAAACGAAAATTGGGCACTATGGAATCCACCCCAGCTGCGAAAGTCAAAAATATAAAACCAATGAGTAAAACTAAATTGAAGAAAACTATTAAAAATGTGGTTTGCCGTCCTGATCCTGTGACCTGGTAATTATAATTTTTAAATACAAGACTGCTACATAAAATTCCGTCGGTTCATATCATGACAATTATTTTAAGATCTTTTCAGGCTTCCTGCTTCTGATGAGGAAAGAAAGAACCTGGAAGAAGTACTTCAAAAGCATTGTGTAAATATACCCAAGTTTAAGAAACCACACTGGAATGAAATTAAATTATTACCTAAAGAAAAGCGACCCAAACCACCACCAATCAAGTAAGCATTCTTAATATGGCTGTTCCCTATGGTTCTGCTCCTATAACATAATGATATAACACCTATAATATAGTCTATGTTCGATGTGGACATTGTAGGATTTTAATGGTAAAATAACTTTTCAAATTAGTCCAGTAGTTAAGGAGCTTATTCAAAAAAACATTTACAACTTTATAATATTAGTGTAAAATATAGCTTTGAATTGCCCAAGCCTATGGCTAACTTTTTACAAAATGAACTATAATTGTATATTTTTATTGTAATATACCAATTTGATTTAAAATCTAAATTAATGAGAAGGCAACACAAATTCTTGGCAATCAAATTTTGATGAAATTCAATACAGAGTTGTGCAAAGTAGTTCAGTTTATAATAATGCCAAGTTGACACAATGTTTTTAATTAATTTGGCCAACATTATAATTGCCAATCTTGTAAGCATATTACAATAAATTATTATTTAAAATTATTTACAGGAAAGTTGAAGGACTCATTTTTGGTATCTCAGATTGTCAAAATGCAATACAAAGTGGAATTTGTTGTGGAATCTTAATAGAAGCGGAAGTGACACCAAAACTTTTAATTGAATCAGTTATTGAAGATTGTGGTTCTCACTCAATACCATATATTTGTTTGAATGGTCTTAGACAAACTTGTGCCAATAATTTTGGTATACCAACTGCTTGTCTCGGAATCCAAAAAGATTACTTGTTGGATATTCAAAGTATAATTAATGAAATTTATAACAAGAAGAAACCAATTAAAGAAATAACTGTGGTAACCAAATCTGAAGAAAAAGTGGAAGCAATGGATATTGAAAAAACCACTCATGTATCAAGCTATCCATATTTGTATAGAAAAGACAAGAAAACAAGAGTTTTTACACCATCAGATAATACTAAACCCACAACAACACCTAAAAAGTTTGTAGGACAGAATTTCATAGAATTTTCAGAAAATAAAAAAGAGGACAGGAAGTCCTACATGAATATGATTCTTAAAAGAATATCCAATAATCCAAATAGAAAGAAATTGCAAGGAAAATAAAACTATTTATTTGACAAAAGTTTTTTTATTTATATTGCTATAACTATGTCAAAAAAGACAACATGTTTATCATTCCTCAGGGAAATGTATCTACAGTACTCAAAATCTTGCATAAAGCAAATCTTGTATTTCATTTCAAGTACTGAAAGAATCTAATTTCATCAACATTATACAAGTTTATTGCTGATGAAATTTGACTCCCACCATTAAGCTAAGTGCAATACTCCATAAACAATAAAAAAAATAACTACAAAAATGTATGGAGCATGACACATTTGTAGATAACATATATCTTACGATTGTATGCATTGCATTAAGGTTTTTATAAGTTCAATTCTATACAAATCAAACAGTGTTACAAAATTATTTCTACATAAAATGACTATTTTATTTTCATCTGGCCTTCAACAATAAAATATGTTATACAATGACCATACATATATTTGCCTATATTTAAATGTCTTATTTTGCTTATTCAATAACTTGGCCAGAGCCAAAAGTGCATTTAGATAAGCTATGCTTTCATGCAAAATCATGTTTTTAAAGTAAATAAATTTGTTAGGTACATAACATATTATATTACCTATTAAAACTTATAAGTTATTAACTATAAGATAAACAATTCAATTTGGTACATAGTACCAATAATGATTATACCATCACACAACTTTAACTAACATATTGCAATGTAAAACTAAGTTATTAAAAGCCTATTTAAGAGGATATACAAAGAGCGATGTTATCTCAGGCGCTAGAATTTCTAAAGAGGGTTATAAAGTGTGATTACTTCGATTAGGTGATAGTAATGATGACAAAAGTATAATTAACATGAATTTGTACATTTTAATGGTGTCTAAACTTATGTTGTAATTAAATAACACCATACACTTCTCAGAAGCATACATCAAAACAAAAGTCAACTAAATGCCTTCGAATGATCAAATCACCACTCTAACATTGGCACGGCCAGTCAATCCCAAAACATAGCAGCATCAAGCATCAAGAGATTTCATCGTCATCCGGCTATAAAAATTTTCTTCATTAATTTCCTTGACCTCCACAGATCTATCTCATTTAGCCAATATATTTAAATGAGGTATGCGAGGTCAGAATCAATTCCATGTTCAAATCCATAGTGATCGGTGAATTAGAGCTCGATTTCGTTTTGAAATGGAGAATAATTTGCGATCATAATTTGATTCGCCTCAATGCAGAGGATGAGGCAGGGTGGCCTCGCTCGGCCTGTAGCGAGCTAGGATAATGGCGCACATTTTTTGGGCGTCAGTTTCTTCTGGATACGCGGCCATTGCTTCTGCGACTTGTGCCTCAGGGAAGATGTTGGCGAGATGGTAGTGCATTCGTCTTCGTGCCTCCCAAAGTTGGAGTGCACCTTCTGAAGCGCACGGTGAAAGGGAGACTCCGGCCATATTTGGGGGCATTGCTCCGATAGCTCCGACCGGTGCGGAGGACACTCTAGCGGCCGTTGCGTGTAATCTCGGATCACAAGCCGGGTTTAAAGTTAATTGCCGAGCTAGTTTTCTGTGAGGATTCGCGTCAAGAGGCGGGTGAGACGGTCCCGGTTGAATTTGAGCTCTATCGAAGTGTGTGGCGAGGGTTGGATCAGCCAATCTTGGAGTCGCTGAATGTGCTCTTGCGAGAGGTTTCTTTATGTCTGTAGGCCGGCCGCCTGGGGGCAAACTTAATGTATGCAGATGGGCTTTTCTAGCCGCGCGTTCAGATAGTTTCTCCGCGACAGATTTGTGCGGTCTTCCGGCTCGTTCGGGATGGTGGAACTTGCATTTGTTGCCGTATGTACATTTCCTTCCGTACGGGCAGGGCGGTGGAGGATCTGCGCGGGAAGGCGGGGCGCGAAGAAATGCGTCCAACGTTGGCCCGGACCTACCCAGAGGATCATCCGGAGGCATGAACCTATCGTTCACGAAGGAGTACATGAGTAGTCTCTCCTCGATGACCTTTCTGAATTCAGGGCTCTCTGCCGCTAAGTCCCTATAATTGTCGTTGGAGACGACGATTCCATCTGTTTCTGCAGCTAGTTTCAGGATGTATCTATCGTCGTAGCAAATGAGGCGTTTTCCTCCGAGTAGTCTACTGGGAGTATACACGAGGACTCTGTCTCTTTCCAATCTCTCGAGGGAGTCGCGGTCGGCCACCGGGTTGTCAGGTCTCGAAGCTTCCTTGCGCCATTTCGGCACAAACACGGTGATTTCCTTGTGGCCTCTCGCGCGAAACCAGTCCACGCAGATCTCGATACCTCGGCACGAGAATATCTCTTTGTTACCATGACTGTGAACAAAAATAACGTGTCAATTATTTAATTTTGATTACGGTACGACTATTTAACCGATATCTTATGTGAAGTCTTCCGCGTCGATACTGACGAATTATGAGCCTTAGATAAGAACCTTTGAATTATAACAGTGCAATAAAATTTTATATTTATTTTGTCTTATTTATCAATGAGATACAGAAAAAATATCTTAACAAAAACTATTTAGTAACTTTATTAACATCAAATGTTTCTATTTTTAAACAATAATAATTTGAATCTAATTAAAATGTATAAAAATAATTTCATACAGGATCAACTATCAAATCAACCTGTTCCCTCTTAATTGTAAACAGTTATTTCATTTCTATTGCAAAGCTAAACCAGTTCCATAAAAGTATATTTAATTAAAACTACATTATTACGCATTTCCATGAAACGCTATGACAGTACAAAGCATTAGGTAAGAACTTGATTCCTTCATACTGATTATCTTAATTTATTGCTTAAATCGTCTCCGACCACTAATAACCTATTTAGTCTATTAGATGATTAATGATGCCGTGCGCCGGATAGTAATAGGAAATTAGGTCTTAGATATTCAGAGATTGTAGTCTTTACGAAGGCGTGTTTCGTTATATTTCATCATGTTGTCATTTCCTAGCTAACTAACACATTTAGAAAAAGGTCAAAGTTTCATGATATTACAAAAATGATAAATATAAGTTTTTTTTTAATTTTGCTCTATATATATGACCGATATTGAAACTAATTCAATAAACAACTGCAAGTGAAAACAAATTAATTTATCGAGGAAGCCTTTTTTAAGCCTCACTTTCGATATCCGTAATTCAGATGCTATTCATTATACATTTTTTAAAAACAAGTTCGCAATGCACTAGAAAAACCACGCAAGCACAGCTAGCTATTAAGATTCTCACCTCATAGCGACATTGCTGCCATCTATAACGATGTGCCTGAGCGGTGCTCGGTCGGGGATCGGCTCGGGGTCCAGCGGCTGCGGGGGCGACGGCACACGTTGGGGCCTCTTCGCCGCCAACTTTATCAACTCCGCCAACAACTCATTGCGAGGAGGGTCCGGCCCCAGGCGCTTTAACGCGGTACGGGCCAGGCCCTCAGAGTAACCCAGTTTTACGGCGAACTCGATCTTTGCCTGGAAGAATTTCTTAAGATTACCTCACACGCATCACTGATTAGGGTAAGTGGCGGAAAATTGCTCGCCATTATCATACTTATAGATTCTTCGAAAAACTTGTAAAGTATAATTTATACCGTGGTGGAAAAACAACACTAGTGAATTCAGTAGAGGACATGCTTTCGTAGAACCAAAAAGAAGTTATTTTACTAACTATTCTGTTCTAGTTATGTTTAGATTATTCTATATTTAGTTGATTTTTAATTTATGTATCAATATTAAAATTTCCAGTAGACCTTTAATCGTACAAGAAGTGTCATGATCTAGTTGTTGTTTATAATACAACCTTCAGAAATCCCCACAACATTTGCTCAATATGCTAAACGCATTTCCTGCCAATAGAAAACTGACCGATAACAAATCAATTAGCTGAAACATTCCACAATTACTAAAGGGTTTTTCTAAGTTGTCATAACCTAGATAAGTAACGAAAACCTTATATAACGTTGTCCGACCGTGTTTCGTGACGTAATGGTGACACAGTAAATAAAATTACATCACAGCACCGTTCCTCAAGAGTCAGTGCGCTAAGTTTCTCAACGGATTCTTGATATATCTAGCACTAAACATGGACTAAGTCCATTTATGCTTTTGAAAGCGGTGAACCATAAACCAAAAATACATATAAGCTAGGGCAACATCTACACTAATATTATAAAGAGGAAAGATTTTATTTTTTGTTTGTTAGTTGGAATTGAATAGGCTCTGAAAGTACTGAACCAATTTGAAGAATTATTTTACTTTTGGAATCCTACATTACCCTGATGAACATAGGCTATATTATAGGTGTTTCAATATTAGGCTACGGGAGCGAAACCGCGAACTAGTTTCTTATAAAATGAAACCATAAGAGAACAAGCCTTTTCAATTAATTAAGGGCTGTTAATTGTATCAATCAGTGAAGTGATGACACGTGGAATAAACTTGACAAAGAAACAGGATTGCATAACAAAAGATCCTATATGTGAAGGTAATTACCTCGTTCCTTGCTTCATTATTTCATACATATGAGGAGTTTGCTTTGGAATACTCTTATGTATGAAAATACTATTTCTTGTATTTTCTGTACTTATTACCGAAGTACCGAAGAATCCACCTTCGATAGGTTCATTTCAATTTCTTCTTTAGGACCAATATAAATTTTTATTTGATTCCAGTCTTTATTGATCGATGTAATCACTGATCCTTTTATTGCGAAACTGAATATGCATTATGCAAGTTATGTTGTATTTTGAACTTATATAACTGAACTTGTATTTTGAACTTATGAACTTGAACCTTTTAGGTATCTTTGAGCTCCTCGCCAACGATGTCGCTGACATCAAGTGTAGTGGACTATATCCTGAGACTTATTGTCTAGAACTACGCGGATAAGTCGTAGGAAAGGTCCCTGATCACACTGAATAAAGAACTTGAACCTTCCTCGCCAACGATGTCACATAAAGTATTGTGGACTATATCGAGGGACTTATTGTCTAGAACTATGCGAATAAGCCCAAGTGCAAGTTCTCTCATCACACTGAATAAAGAACTTGAACCTTTTAGGTATCTGTTACGTCCTCCCCAACTACGTCACATAAAGTATTGCGGATCATATCCTGAGACTTATAGTCTAGAACTATGCGGATAAGCCCAGACATAAGAAAGGCAAGGTCCCTGATTAAATATATACCTGGTTAGGCTGTGGCGGGGGTGGTGTGAGCGTGACGTACTCCGCGAACTCCGCTGCCAGCGTGTCCGAGGGGGTCCTGGACGCGGTGCGGTGCCCCCCATCGTCCTCGCACTCCGAGTCGTAGCTGGAGTCTTCGCCTCGCTCGCCGGCCCATCCCAGAGATGACTCCACATATTTCTGGAACAATACATTGCATTTGAGAATATTTATAAGGGAAATTTTTATCAGGAAAGTAGATTGATGTTTCCTTTAATTATAATCGTAAAATGTATTTTGGGTGCCCTTTCATACCACACCTTTTTACGTAGAAACTTTACCACTTAAGTTGTAGTAGTAAAAACGTAACACGTTCAACTTACATTCTTGACGGAGTACATTTTACCAAGAAAAAGTGACCAGTATATTTTACGAGGAAAACTAACAAATCTTGATTGGCTTAAAAGTGACTACCGTTTAATAGTTTGAGACAGAAGTTAACTTCAAGATATCATTAACCTAATGAGCAAATAGTCACCATCAAGGCGTCGTAAATAAACGAGCTTTGACATAAAACACAATTAAGTTCTTGACGTCATGCCCTCAGAGTAGATAACATGCAGTGACGTACAATATTATCGTTTTCTATGTTGACCACAAACTCACGGATATGAATATATATAACACAATTATATAATTAATTAAACCGACTAGCAACATTCGGGCGAATAAATCCATACATTTGTGTTAATAAAAAATTGTTATCATTCATAACAACTTAAAATAGCATACGGTTTCATATAAAATATTGATATGTGAGTTTACGATGCATGTATAAGTAATAATCAATAAGCATATTTAATTTAATGTTACACGGCGCCGACGCAAGACAGGGTCAGGGGGGCACCGAGGCGGATCTACAGATGATCAATGACCTTTAACGTGCGTTCCCTCGTACCGGTTATAATTCATTATTTACGAAAATTTACGAAATAGTCCTCTTTCAATCAAATACCTCGATATTAGCCGAGTGCTAAAACCCGTTATCGCAGAACGAAACTAAATTTACTTCTTAGTCACGGCAACATCCGTGTTGGGACAGCGTTCACTTAACCTAGCCGAGAATCTGAGATCGAAAATCTGATTTTACTTGCCTTTGCCAACTACATATAATATTGGCTCACGATGAAACAGAACAGTCAGGGTACAAGTTTAAATCCTGGTTTGTATTAAGCCTTATGAATTACTAAAATTAACAAAAAAACTTACATCCTGGAAGAAATATTTAAACGATCCGTCTACACAGACGTAGTAAGTACATTGGAAAAAATATGTATGTTTTCAAGTCATGTGACCATGTGAGTAAGATAACATTATTATGTCTCTCCTTTTTTGTAGTGCGCCTAATTAAACAAAATAAAATGTTAGTTTTGTTAAATATTAATAATTTGCGTAATTTATTACACGTGTTAATTGCTAACGAAACTTTACTTATATCTAACAAGGTTACTTAATAGACAATTAATTACTTCGCCGAATTTAAGACAATGACGGACTTAAACCTATTCATTAGAAAACAATATAATTAACTTGTTGTCATTCGAAGGACACCGTTTGTACTACTGAAATCTCTAATTCTCATTTAATTATTATTTTTATTTTGATCTTTTAAGCCTGAACTATTTTAAAAACAATTATTTTATTAAATTATCAAAAATTTCACGATTGACAAGATGTTAACAATGAAACCGTAAATTCTGATCTATCTGATAATTTTTATCAATTGTAAATTTAAGTTTGGCGCGCAAACATATTTTCGTTTTATTTTTAATCCACGATTTTTAAAGTCTGTGGGTGTGTCAATTTGCGCAGATCCGCTCAGAAAACCCGGAAGCGGTGCGGCTAGCACAGCGCAGCCGGATGCTACTTTCTAAAAAAATATTGCGATCACAAAACAGCGACATACTGCTGAGTGCTGAGTGCCAGGTATGATTATACCGCGATACGCGTTGTAGGTTCGCTATTCAGAAATCTAAAAATAATGACGTATGCATAGATAAATAGTTATAGAATTGAAACTAATCAACTAAGGAAATATTTAATGAATTATTGATAAAATAAGAATTCTATTCGTGTAGTTTATAAGTTGACCTTTCTTTGGCGGATTTTTATGCATTTGATTTATAGTTCTCACTGCATCGAAAATCAGATGATATAATCAAGACAATGACCATGAATATAAGCACAGTAAGTGTGATTGATCAAATGTGTTAATCAATAAATCATACATATTACAAACAATTTAAAATTGGATACAATTTAAATCTAATCAAAGTACTCTCGGATATCTTGTTCTTAATTTCACAATTGGCCATTATAGATCGATAAAAACAAAGCCGAATTTAAAGTTTCCTCTAATCATTGGCTTGGGTAAAAAAACCCATTGGATTCCCCAGTTTAGTTACACACGTTTACGTTCGTGGAGAATTGTTTGTTTACGTTTTTTTCCTGTTTAGACTTTGTGGCTCATAATAAAATCGGGGCGACCATGTGCTCGGGAGTATTCGTGAAGTTGGAGGTTCTTATAATATCAACATAAGAACATGGATTTATAAAATCTACACGTTGCTCGGCATCCTGCTGCTTATTACTAATACGAGTAATTTATTTTTAAGAAGTAATACAGTAATAATTCGTAGAATCAGAACACTTTTTTCATGACAATACACCAACTAATAATAATTGGTACACTAATAATGTACCAGCAATGTCTTTGTTTTAAGAATCATCATGTACAATTGTGTTAATCACCAGTTGCGTGAAATGAGGGTATTCATAAACTCTTCCACGTAACAGACGTCAACGTTTTATCTCTTGTTCACTATCTCGGTTGCTCACTTACGGTTCCGAATTCCGATCATATATACTGTATACTATTTTACTTCAGCAACAAAAATGTTTTCTTAGTACGTCGCATCAATGTATTACATGAATACAGAAGTCTTTGAGACACCGAGTCGTGCCTTAACGACTGATCATAATTTAGAAGGTTAATTGGTGACGTAGGATTTCTACGTGAGTTCCGCCACAGTGATAGAACTAAATACTACTGTTAAATGTCAGAGCTTTATAAATGATTACTAATAATTGGTTTTATAATAGATCTAAAATATTTTTAATAAATTAATGAGAAATATAAGAGCAAGCAAGAATTTAATTTTGAGGGGAAATTTGAAAGAGCAATAGTTGAACAGTATCAAACACAACGATGTATTTTTAAATAATTTAGAAAATTATAAAGACGGCTTAAATTTGCAAAAGCAATCATATTGCAATTAAGCGAAAAGTAGGAATTTATAGTTCCATCAAAAGAAATCCGTTGCTCTATTAACGCAGTAATTAAATATTTTGAAATTCGGCGATTCCAAGTTTACGAGTTCGCAGAACGAAGCTGAAGGCATCGCGGAGTAAACAGGTAGTACAGTGACGTAAACACGAGAAAACTGCATTGTGTCGCGTTTACATTGTTTCCGACAACTTAGAATCTTGAGCAGATAACAATAAAAATATGCTCTGATAATTATTCCAGCGTGCAAAATAAGAGATAAAACCATAAAAAATATGCAAGAATGTTAACGTTCAAAATAAATAAAATGTCAAGAAACAATGAGGATAACGAGATCGTGAAACTACTAGTGATAAAACTATAAGAATAGCTCTAGTATTACCTATTGCCACATGTTTTTACATAGACGAGGAGCAATAAACTGATCACTGTAGAGTGTAGACTGTAGACTAATAAGTAGTAGATGAAAGTTTCAATTATGCTGGAATTCTGTACGATTGTAATAGCAACGAAACAAATATTTAAGAACATGTTCATTTTTTATTGAATATAATGATATTATCATTAAACACTTGCTATGTGAACACAATAACGCTAACCTTGAAATACTTGATCGGTTTCGTCGGAGTTAAAACAATTATTATGCAAAAGCTGACGCGTTTCGACGTGCGCCTAGTGTTTGCAAACATATCAAAACAAAAAATGCATTTACATATCAGATGAATAAGTCAGAAGATTTTATAAACTCTTTGATCTAACGAAAGAAATGGAACAAACATTGCTAATCTTAATGGTATGGTGTTATCACATATTCAAATGCACTCAATAAAAGTCGTCGTTAAACATACATATAACTGATACATAAATATTAAGCGAATAAAAACTTGCATTAATTGCTGCAAATTTATTTCACCTTGTAAATAAAAACATGCGTACCGCATTCAACGAAAGTCCTTCAGACCAGTTTCTTTCTGCGAATAGATTTATACTTGTCATTACGTTCTATTGTAGCGGCTTTCCCCATCGACCACGATCACTTCACAGGCAAAACATAGCGATCGTTCTTTTGTTATGCGTATCGCATCAAAACCGCGTAAATCTGAGCATGTTCATATCGATACAATTAGTTCCGTTTACTACTGGAGAAATTCTATCGGTCGTTTGGAAGATAAGCGTGGCCAATGATATGGGAGTATTCGGGCGACGCCGCGTCGTGCGATGTGTCGTCACCGCTAACAGGATGCGAGCGGCACACGCGACACACTTACACACACACTAACATGTAAATATAAACGACTTTATTTTGATATAATATTTCGATAATGATTGTTGTTTTAAATAAGTTAATTTCAAGTTTAAGAAGTATAGGCGCGAATAAATGATTCTCTATTTAAGAGACGCGTGCCGATCGTTAATTGGGTTTTATAGAACACACGGCCTGGCACGCTTTATGTAGTCGATAAAGGTTACACTGTTCTAATAATCCTATAACTAAAAAATTAAATTAGCGGATTTATGAATCTGTGATTCGATACGTAAGATTGTTTGCCTAAAGTGATAGGGGTATGTTAATAATTATACGATGTTATACGTAGAATATCCACTGTTACATTACTCCTTTAAAATATACAGTACTATAAATATGGAATCACATCATTAGCGTATAAAAGTTACTATAGAATGATTTTCCCGACCATTTTCTGTTTACACTATTGTTACTATTTGAAGTATCGCCCACTAATGGCAAAAGCTAATATTTTATACCATTTAGTAATTAACATGTGGAAGGCGTCAACTATTTTTGAATCGCTTAATTAAATTGTAAACATTATAGTTTGTGACATAATATGTTAATCCGCATTGGGTATTAGAAACGAATTGATTGATTATTCTATTGATGTGCCAACACAGACATTAGCCCTTCATCAAGTTGTCTATTGTTAAAAATACGTCAGTAATAATTTACCACCGCACAGATCATTTCTAACATTTTATTGCGTGAAGAAATATGAAACGATTCATTATTAAAATACATGTCATCATTCAAAGATGTGCTCTTTTTGTAGGGCTTTTAAGGTCTTTATCTACATAAATAAAATCATATGTATTAAATTTTATTAGCACAAAGAGAGAGAAATGTAGATAAAATCATTGATTGCGAGGATAAGGATGGTTAAATTTACATAAATTTTTGAATTCTTAAAAAGAAAATATTATAATTTAAGTTAAACGACACTATTAAATAACGAAACGTGGACATGTTTTATCAACTAGGATGACATAAATTGCGGTTTAAGTTATATTTATATGTACTGTTCTGATATTACTAAAGATAATAATATTATTATTTTTCTTAATGAAGGCTTTACAATAAGATTATTATATAAGATGAAGCATACCAAAATAGGGATATATTAATTAAATTATTCGATAGTGGGAGATTAAAATAGTCTATGAAGACGATTTACTACGTGTTAATTAAGTTAATTGAAAAAGTGGAAGAGAAACAAATAAAAACTTAACAAGGAAGAAGTAACGAGCTGGAACGAGTTTCAGATAAAACAAGTGAAGTCAGATAAAGTACATCAAAATTTATCATAGATTGTGATATAGATGATACAACATTATTCAAGTCCGTGGCCGGCGCACAATCAAAAATAATGATTGTGTGATAATATAGCCGGACGAACATATTTGTTATACCTTGTACCTACATTTTGCATCCGGCATCGATCTCAATGTTTATTATGACTACATCACATTTACTAGAAGTTATCATCTTCTAGGCGTATCAAGTGCCTTAGTAGTACTTAAGTACTATTATAAAGTGGACTGTGAATTTGGTATACTTTTGTAAATCTTTTTCTTTCTTAAGCCGACCTTCCTCTGAGATATAACCTTATTACCTTGTAAAGACTATATATGGTTATTTAAAATTAAGCTCTTAAAGAATAGGACAAATTTAAATTAGAATGTATATGTTTTATTCTGATATACACGTCCAACGTGCAAAACTAGTTAGATTGAACCATTCTGTTGACATAATTCATAAATGTGCCACTTTGAAAGCTGTATCCGTGAAGAAATTTTCGAAAATTATGCCAAGCGGAGCTATTAGATTCAAATCCGTGATCGGACGTAGTGGATAACGGGTGAATATAAATTACACTATAGTTCGCCGGAGTGAAAGTCCACTTATATTGCTGCGACCGCTGCACCGGCTACGTAAGACTGTAATCCCTAATTACTTTCACGCGTGACAAATGTATGAATGTCTTTTTGTATTATCTAATCTGTACACGCGGATGGTATTCTGAAACTGACAATTTCGATAATATTTTTGGTCCAAAAAAATCTACTACCAACGAGTGGTTGGGCAAACTAGTTTTTTCTGTTTGTTTATAGTATTTTTATAACCTATTTTCTTTATTGATTTATAATTATAATTACTATAACTATATAAATATCATGAGATAGATGGAAATTTCAGTGAAAATCATATCATTATGAAGTCACACAGATGTGATTTTTATATTTAACAACTCAGAGTTTCACGTCTTGGTACTAATATATATTTACTTTGAAAATATAACAAAATATAGGACACAAATTGCCGACCCCTCATTGCAAATAAACTAAATTTCTCTATCCTGTTCCTACCTCTGAACTAATAAAATATTTTGAGACATAACATGCTTATTACCCACACATTAAAATTAACGATGCATTTAGTATTCATCAAGTGCATATACATAACATATTATGTCATTGCATATAAGAATCCATTATTAAGATAACTTTACGAACATTAGTATTTTAGTGCGTACTATCTACTATAAATACTACAAGTTTTTTGTAATCAATTATTCAAATTGATGACTAACATCATAATTCAGTATAATGGTTATAATATATGTATGGTTTATTTGCAAGCCAAAGACCGTGTGAAAACAACCGCCGAACCGGATGCAGACGGAACTGCAAGTACCCGCATATAACATCCGTACACGCGTGTGAGTACACGTGTGTTGGACTTATCCTTGAAAATCTTCTGTAACTACATATTATTATTTATAAAAGTAAGAATGAAAATATGACATGGCGTGAAATTTTAAACATTGAACGATTCGTTCGAAATTTTGACGTATACGGTGCACAAGATCCTTTTATCTGGAAGAATAGACATTATACTAATTCGTGCGTTTATTAAATACTTATTACCGTTTTTAAAGCAATGAAGAAATATGTAGGTTAAGTTTAGTATGTGCATACTATGAATATTAAACAATTTGATATTAAAATAAAATCAGTTGAGCAATTTTAAAATAACTGTGTACATATACATTATTAAACGTTTATACCTTAAAATATAATAAGGGGACACATTCAATTTAAGGATAGAGAAGAGAAGAGAGGACGAGACAGGCAATGAACAATTTTATGAGTCAATAAAAGTTTGCCATGTAGTCATTACAAGAATTTAAGGTATTTTTCATTTAAAAATGGATAACAGTACATACTCTTAAAGTTACTTAAAGATAAACTTGTGATACCAAATTAATGGATAATTTTTAATTTGAAAATTGATCCTCGGTTCAATGCACGTAACCAATTACAATAGGAGTAAATAATTCTTATTTTTATCGTAAAAGGACACCGTCATATTTAAACTAATCGATGTCCTTCTCAACCCGGATTTGAACTGACATTACTGTTTGAACTCTTACTTTACAATGTTTAATGTTTGGCATTATTTTTATATACATAAAATTTGAATTTCCGATAATAAGGCCACCGAATTTGGATGATAAATGTTAAATACGCATAAATAAACATAAAATATTTAAATCTAAATTTTACACTAGTTACAAATATTCATGACTAAGATATTCACTATTCATTAAGTTTCAATGATGATACAATTCACAATGGATTGTACGTACTAAATACGACAGTGAAATCTTATGCTATACTCTAGTCGCTACTGAAGTATGTATTTCATTTTTATGACGACGTAAAAACGATCAGCTCCATTGTTAAATCAATTCCAACCGGACAACTGCAATAATTCTCTCAATAATGATAACATTTGTTATCGAAACCATACATTGCACTGCGTTCACTCTGAAGAAATCATTCAAATTTTCGTCGATCCCACGTGCTTCCACAACCTACTGCTAAGTCGAGGTACCAAAAACTTGAACACTCAGAACAAATAGATCATATAATTTATCAATGTTTGAACACTCCGTAATAATTAGCATCGGTTTATGACGTTCGAACCGGCTCTACTTCCGGGATCTTTTAAATTGAGTGAGCATCATTACGACGCTACGTAATACGTGAAACGTTTCTAAATCCGTGACGTAAAATTGTTTTATACAAAACGCACGGCTCACCTGGGAGTTGTCAATCGCGTACATAATAATTGCGTGCTAATGCGCGTATTTGTCGCGCGGCATGGCTCGTTTGTGCGATCGCGGCCCCTATCGCGGCTAGACTAGCGACAGCGTGAAGAGCGATACGCTGCGCATACGCACACCTCCACGCACGAGTGAAGGGGAAGCGGGGCAGCCGAGATCCGGGTTTCGCGCCCACTGCAGCAGGCGGCCCCCAAACAAACGCCTGACCTCTGTCACAAAGCCGAAACGCGCATCCAACTCCGCCAGTATCAAACCCGGACTTCGCGGACTTTTAGATGAAAGCTGCTTCATTTCACTTTACATAATTATTTTTACTTTTAAGCAATGTTGATATCGCCAGTGTCATCATACAATTCATAATAAAATATTGAGTTCAAAGTAAGTTTTACTTTTCAGTTGGTCATTCCAAAAAACACATTTGAAACTACTACAAAAGCATTTTAGTAATAATTAATAGATAAAAATTCAAGATCTTAATAAAACAAAATATTTCAACATTTCTATTAAAACATACTTGATTTGAAATCACATTTACATGCAATGAAACTGTTAGTAACCCTTACGAAATGTAAACTGTGAAAACTAGAAAGAAAAATTTAGATACTTTAAAAAGTACCTAGAATCACAATCATAAAAATGTTCAATTGTAATTGTAAATCTAAACTAATAAGGACAGTATTAGTTTAGATTTACAATTACAAATCAAATATTTTTTATTGTATTATACAAGTTGATACCATAGATAAGTCTTAAAAATTAAATGAGATCTTTGCTGTTGAAAATTCTGAGTTAAGATGGAACTTAAAAGAAAAAAAAATAGTTTATATGGTAAATATACTAAAAAAAACTAGAAGTCATATATCAAATATTGCTAAAGCAAAACCTGACTACTCTAAAATTAGCCCTAATTTCCTTAAAGCAAAACCTAACTACTCTAAAATTAGACCTGTCTCACTTAAAAATTTTGTGAATAGAGAATATTACTTATAAATCAATGTTTGGGGAAATGAAATATTAAATTCCTTAAAATTTAAAGGTTGTTTATGGAATCCTGGGGCACATTTGTAACCATTGTCTCACTGTAACCAAAGCAAAATTGATTTTTTGCTGTCCATAGCTATCAAATGTATTTGAGACAATTTAAATCACTGAGAGAAATATTGTACATATCAATTAATTCGTTAATTTCTAAGTTAAATGAACATGCCAGTAAAACAACTTCATGTTTTTTTCAATATTAGCAATGGACTCCATACTAGCCTTAGCCTGTCTCGCAGAGCCAAAGTTATATTAAGAAATTTGTGTTATTAATGTCCAATCTATTGTATAATTTAGAAAGAAGAATTCATATTGGTAATATTGTTTTCCATGAGTCTTTAAAATTGTATTTTTATTCATATTTATTCATATCTTTTTTATTATTATTGTATGTTCACTATAATTCCTGCTGTGGGCCAAGAGAAGTATATTATTATTAAGTAATATACACAATTTATAAACTATTGCCAAGCCAATGTGCCAAAATCATCTAAAAAACTATATCTCTCATCGAAACCCTCAGATCTGCTCTTAAATAAAGTAAGTAATAAAAAAATCAAATTCTTATGGGGTAATAAAAGTAACATCCGATAAATATTGTAATAACTGTTACGCTATAAGAAGAGCCTTCTTATATGATATTGAATTATGAAATCTAATTATAATCTCACCTGAATTCTTTCAACCAATTCTTGGGGATTGAATTTTTCATCCACCGGATTCAAATTAAAAATTACTTTGAAATACACCAAATCCTTATTTCGATCGGTAGACACTGGTTTAATTTCAGAAAGCGTAACGTAGTAAAAAGTTTCGACCAATTTAAGGTATTTGTTAGAGAATTCCGCTATGGAAGAACGCGGCACCGATATAAACAAATCAGTATCGTTTGACATAATTCTAAATACGGTGCAAAAAATTATCAAACGTGATTATTTTTGTTTCATAACTGATAACATAGCATTTAAATTGCTACGTTCTCCTTTCGATACCAAAAAATTCAACATCACTAAAAGTTAAAACACTTGACAATACTTGCACTTTTCAGACAATAATGATTATTGGCCAATGTCTGATGAGATTTGACAAATGACAACTTGAAATGTCATTCTTATTGACAATTTCGTCTTGCAACATATGGCAACACCTTAACATCAACTCGTTGATCAATAAAGTTAATTGTATAGAGCCTACAATGAAATCAAATCACACGTTTGCATTTTACCGTATTACATTGTCATTTTACATTAATTTTGATACATCAGTGTAAGTAAGTAGTTCAATAATACTTAATTAAAAGGTACAATAAATTTATTTTATTTATTTATTTAAATGATAACTTTTACATTTGCCAGGAGATAATCCAAAAATGTGTTGGACACTAGGGAAAAATAGAAACAAAAAAAAACTAAATATAGTTAGCATATTCCATCTTTATGGAAAAGAACAAGAAGTAGTGTAGGCAGTCTTAGTACTTACAGCATGTTAGGCTTTAAAATAATCGACATAAATGGAAATAGTCAGGACCAGCGTTGCCAATGCCTTTACTCGAAATTACCCGAAAATCAAAGTTAAATTCCCCAAATTGGGGCAAAAATATGGTCCAAAATATTAAATTCCCCGCAAGATTCCCCACAAACAAAAATCAAGTATTTCTTATATTATACCTAAAAAACGACACAAAAAATGTGCGGATGACCTTTTTTTTTTTGACCGTGACCGGATTTTGGAAATCATCTCTAATACCTATAAAAGTACATGAAACTTTAAATGACGTTTTTTTTTTTTTAGGAACATCAATCATTCATATCCATTGAAAATACTAAGATTTAATCAAATTATTAGTATTTTTAATGGATATGAAGGATATGACTAAATCCCCACAATTCCCCACACAGAACCATTCCCCACACCATTCCCCAATCGATGCCGAATTACCCGCAAATCGGGGAATTCCCCACACATTGGCAACGCTGGTCAGGACGTATCTTTTCATACGTTTAAGCCTGCACTACACATCAACAGACGAATACGTGGACGTCATCAGGCGATGTCGTCCGCGGATGTGAATTTGCCTATTCGTAGACAGTTAAGTCGTGGAAGGAAAATTAGGTACGTGCTGCTGATGCATCTACCATCAATCAAAAAATGACCAATTATGATGAAACTTGTTATACATTTAGGTAAGGGCTCAGATTAATATATTATAGGCTACTTTTAATCCTGGATTTGCCACGGGATCAGAAGTAACGCAGGTGACACCATACATATGCTAGCTTTTAAAATTTCAAGGTCAGTAAATGTAAAGGTGAAATGAAAACATGATGTGTATTAATGAGTATTTATTGCAATCAAATATATTTACAATGATAAATTAAACTAATATAAAAAGATATGAATACTTATGCCTAAAAATCACTTTTAATCATTGCATGCTTACTTATTTTACAAAAATGTCCTATTTTGGAAGCACCATAAATTTATTAAAGTAGTATAAAAAATATTAATCTAAACTTAAATGTAATAATCACTATAAATCATTGCATGCTTACATAATTTATGAAAAAATGTCCACAGTGGAAGAACGATAAATTAAAAAAGTATAAAAAAAAATATTAATGCTAATTTGTACCTAATAATCACTAGGTATTAATAATTGCATGCGTCCTTATTGTGTAAAAAAATACCCTTTGGCCGCACGTCATTTGGTATTTTAGTGAACTGAAAAAGAAATTTCAAATAAGTAATAATATAGGAAAGGAAATTGCAAATTAATTTTGATTAAAATCTCAGAAAAACATTGTTTATCAAACACAATATAAAAAAAATTAGTTACCTTGTCTTTTATACTATTCTGCTTGTGACTATCTCCTTATCCATTGCTTTTCGTTTTAACTTAATCCGAAAAAGAAGAATCGGCGTCCGAATGTGACGGCGATATATTTTCTTTCTTTAAAGATTTTCGCTTTTTGATATTGTTTTGCCGGCTACGAAACATTTTGCTCTCATCTGCACACTTTGTGGTAATGCTTGTTCTGAAAATACATTTATAAAGTGTCAACATAAAAAAAATAAACTTAGTTATTAATTTTATTATGTTATGTATTTAATAACATAGCATCCCGAATATTACCTGACTACATTTTCTGGAACGTGGCATCGTTCAACTACTGTCTGTACGATGTCGTTGACAAGAGCAGAGTCCAATTTCTTTTTGGCGGGCTTATCCGGAAACGCGGGAGAACGCTTTCCAGTCAATGAATGTGTGGCCAGTACACTACAAATTAAAAAAATAAATTAACCTTTTTATTTTTATAATACTTTATTTAAGTTTGATTTTTGTTTAATTATCTTATGACTCTAATTTACGATTAATTATTTTTGGCCAAAAATTTTAAAAACAAATAAATAAAATTTATACAACGTACTTGCGAGGGAAGACAGCTGTTAATAATTTTCTAGTAGCATTTGTGTACGAAGTCCAATCCATATTCTTTAAAAGTCGAGCAGGAACGGAAGCATTGCCGTCACCAATAGAGACCTTAAAATAAGAACATATAAGAATAAGTACAACATATAAATAATATATCAGTTTCTGTGGGAATTCGAATATTGAAAATTTACCATTTCACCGCCAGTCTTAAATTTAGAGTTCTTCGGTTTTAAAGGTTTCTTCACACTCGACTCTGCCCTAGTTATCTTGAACTCAGGGTCATTTCGTTCAACATCCTTACGTTTCTTTGGTGTCGCTTCACAATCTGACGTATCCTAAAAATAAATGAATTAGGTATTATTGTTTTGGTCTATTGTATTTTTTTTAAATAACGTTTTTTAACCTACTGTTTTCGTTATAAATTAATTAATGTGTAACTTATAGAGGTAATTAGATTAATATTGTAACTTACATTGTTAAACGTAGTGTTTGTACTGGTCCTCTTGCGTTTGTGAGAACGGCGAGTGTATGAATGTTTAACGGGCTCATCACTAGACGTATCGGAATAGAGATCGATGGTATCATCGGTGGTATCTTTCACCACTGCTGGAACGTTGACTGGAACTACATCTAATGCTCCATACAACCTCTTTATAACTTTTTCAATAGGTATAGGGTCAGTTTGAGTTGCTTTATCACAAGTCTTTGGTTTGACATTTCTGAATATAGAATAATCAGTATCTTGTTGATACAACATTTCCCGCTTTGGTGTGCTGGTAGATGGCTGTGCTGATTGGCGGTTGAAAGACTGCAATAGAGTTGTAAGAATTAATAAAAAGAAAACAATTTGATGATTAAGTTAATAACGGAAAACAATTAAGGTTTACAAACCTGAGAAGTCACGATACAGTTAAAAAGTTTGGAAATTGTCGTTGGCTCCTCCGTTTCATCACTGCTATGGGACCAATCTGTGAAAAATATGAAGTTATTATTACAAATGTATAGGTAGTCTATACAAAAAAAACAAAGTATTTTTAAAGCAATAATATACTTACGGCCGTTAAATTGATAAGCTGGCCGACTGCTTTGAAGTTCCAATAGGGCTTGCGCGGCATCAAGTTCCAAGTTCATTATAGACATTTTGCTGTAAAAAAAAATATATATTTAATACAACACTATATCATTATATTTGGAATCGTTAGGTATGTAATCGTTTGCAAGTACACCAAAAAGTAAACTTAACGGAACGAAAGTCCAAAAATAAATGAGCTGTTAAAATCACAATACATAAAGCAAAAGCATAGTTGTAAACCATTTGTTTCTCTTCAGGTATAAGTTAGGTTGGATATTGTGATCCTACTGCCCTGTGGCCGGGAAATAGCTTTTGTGTAGGCAACTACCTGTGTACTTGCATTGTTTACATTACTTATCCTATTGGATTTGTTCCTATTGTCTAAAAACCAGTTTCGCAAACCGATAATGAATGAAATAATGACATATGCGATGACGCACCAAATGCGTATCAAAACTAAATATCTTTATTTACAATAATTAACGATTTGAAACTATGAACTTTTCCTTTTAGGAATCCGGAATGGATTATTCAAATATTTTTGGTATGCCTAAATTTTGACATTAGAATTCTGAAATAATCCAGACATGTGTAATGTAGGTAATTTTGTTGCAAAGGAGCTTTCAAAAATGCCAATTTGGAAAATAAACGATTTGAATTTGAATTTGAAAAAAGTTTAGCTGTATTGTTAACTAACTAATTTCCTAACTTGGCTAGGAGTCGAACCTTGCATGAAGCTGAACGTAAAAATAAAAGCGTATGAATTAATTAACTTTTTACTTGTACCTAAGTGTTTACAATAATAATAATTTTTATAAAAAAAGAAGTGTTTGAATTTTTAGTTTGTAACGTTACTATCCAATTCCTATAAAATTGAAAACTGACCATTATTTATTTTTTTAAATTATTAATACAAATATAACACAATTTTGGAAAGTTATAATATAGATTATCATTGGAATAGTTTTACTTGGAATTGACTTGATTTTAATACATTTGTAAACGATTTTAAAATAATTATAATAATGATATCTAAGGTCCTCTAAGTTTGATTTGATTTATAATTTGAAATGTAGCGTTCTTATTAAAGTCCGATATATTATTTTGAAAATTATTCTCATATATAATGGATTAAATATAAAATTTAACGCATTATAATTTTAAATACTACAACATATTTTTTTTTTAATTTTTTTATAAATAAAGTAGGACTTAAGTAGAAATAAAGTGGTAGCGGTAACATACTAAATTAATAAAAGTAATTTATGTAAAATTTTAGTAATCCTAAATCCTAAATAGAAAACAGTGCTTAAATTTTATCACTATACACTTTTATTTAAAGAAATTTTATAATTTTAAAACCCATAAGTTTTACATATACCTAGTGTCCTAAATTAAATTTCACATTGATTTCCAATTATTTTTATAAAAAATACACGTCCAGTGTACTTACTTGATTCCTACAACATTCCATGATCCTTACAATATTAAACGAAAAAATAAAAGAGAGATATAAAATATATGAAAGAAATAAATATCAATCTTATACTTACTTTAATTTCACAACACTTCTACACTTGAAATAATCACGAGAGCACTCTCCAGATTTTTTAATGTACTTTCCAGTCCAATAAGTTGGAATACACTAACCCCTAAAATCGCAATGAGCTAATTAAATTACCTCCGTTACGGGGTGGGTACAAAAATACCACGCATTATTCAATTGTTTCCCTTATCGTAAAACCTAGTTCCGAACATTTTATAATCCTATTGTCTTTATTTCGCTTTGTTTTATCACTTTAATCCCTAAAGAAGCTTATGGGCATTCTGATATTTTATGACTTTTTTGTTAAACTTTCTTTACCTGTTCCTGGTTCCAATAGGTATCATAAAAGTAATTGCTATGGTTATAGAGAAATTTGGGCTTATTGAAGGCTTAGTTGGAATTATATCTGAGCATTATACCTTGTCTTAAATCTGTACCGTATTTTTGCAACCTTCAAAAAACAAAATCAATTCTTATAATGTAATTTGTTACAAGTTAAAAATAAGAGATCCTTAATATAAAAATATATTAGGTTTACTTATATGGCTATAAAAATAAGCTTAGGTGCTAATAATATACATAAAAGCAACTAATCTTAGTTACAATCTTAATTTATCTTTGTAGATGGTTCATGTAAGTTTCTCTGGCTTTAGCCGGCTAATCTTTATAATCGCAGCTTCTTGGTCAAATAATGGCAGAGAATCGTTTTACATTTGACACAATTCTTTTTATTTCATTATCTGTGAGCGTAAAAATGTATTCAATCATGAGGGACATATTTTCAATCTTGAAAAATCCACCCAAAAAATATAAGATTTAAAAAATCTCCTTGAGCTGTGAATTAATCAAATGTTTTCGTCAACGTCATGACCGCTGCATTTTGGTGTATTATGTGATACCACAATTGAATCAGAACCTGGAGGATACTTGATACTTTCCGTTGAACTAGAATCATGATGATAAATAAAAATTTTTTGCCAAAAAATAGAACCAACTTCCTCGCTCTAAAAAGTAGAAAATAAAAATTTTTGCCAAAAAATAGAACCGACTTCCTCGCTCTAAAAAGTAGAAAATAACTTTTATTTCATTTTTGTTGAAATCTATACAAAGTCGGTGCAAAATCTTGTTAAATTGAAAATAGTTAAGGCACCGACTTTGTATAGATTTCAACAAAAATGAAATAAAAGTTATTTTCTACTTTTTAGAGCGAGGAAGTCGGTTCTATTTTTTGGCAAAAATTTTTATTTTATCCTTTTTAGTGTCCTGTGAAGGGTAATCACATCATCTAGTCACAATTCAGGTGATATATACATCATTAAACCTTAACCGCGGAGCTTATTCCGTTGATTTTCGAGGAGTTCCCTGGAATATCTTCCACATGGATGATCTGACTTGAACCAAATTTATATGGGACCACACATGAACTCTACTCTTTCGAATGCAAAAAAAAAATTCCAAATCGGTCCATAAACGCCGGAGATATGCGGTAACATACATAAAAAAAAAATACGGTCGAATTGATAACCTCCTCCTTTTTTTGTAAGTCGGTTAATAACTTTTATTACATTTTTGTTGAAATCTGTACAAAGTCAACTTAATTTTTATTTTATTTATGTTTCAACAAAAATAAACTAAAAGTTATTTTCTACTTTTTAGAAAATTGTGAAGGGTAATCAACTAATCACATCATCTAGTCACAATTCAGTTGATATATACATCATTAAACCTTAATCGCAGAGCTTATTCCGTTGATTTTTGTTGAGTTCCCTGGAATATCTTCCACATGGATGATCAGACTTGAACCAAATTTCTATAGGACCACACTGGCACATTAATCTTTCGATGCAAAAAGAATTTTCCAATTCGGTCCATAAACGCCGGAGATATGCGGTAACATACATAAAAAATATGGTCGAATTGATAAGCTCCTCCTTTTTTTTGAAAGTCGGTTAAAAACAAATATAGCACAATCTAAATCTAATAAACTGTATACGTGGCTAGTATATAGCCTCATAAGCGCCAAGATTTAAAAAACTTCCTCTTATTTCAAAATGGCATTAAGAAAATATTAAATAAATCATTTTTTATGATTTTTGTCAAAACACCAAACCCATAGACGGAACCCTCGATGCGGAAGTAAAATTCGCATTTGAAGGCTTATTTATATTTATTCATTACTAGCTGAGCTCCAAGGTTTTACCCACGTATATATCCCGTTCCCGTACGATGTTCGGGAAAACTATCCGATGTCATCCTACTATCTATCATTCTTTCCATCATTCCTGGGGTTTCAAAGAATCTCTGTACAAAATTTCATCCAAATCGGTCCTGTAGTTTCGGAGTTATTCAATACAAACAAACAAAAAACCAAATCTTTCCTCTTTATAATATTAGTAGTATAGATTTATATATTTGTGAAACAAAAAGCCAACATCACGCGGTGTTCCCAAGCGGTCACCCATCTAAGTACTGACCGCGCCCGACGTTGCTTAACTTCGGTGATCGGACGAGAACCGGTGTATTCAACGTGGTATGGACGTTGGCGAATGAAGTTGTGAAATAATTAATAATATTGTCATATAGAAAATAAAAGACATTGTAAATATTATTATAGTATTATATTATCTGTGATATTATTTTACTTATTATTTTTTTACTTATTAGGAAAGGATGAAATCGAGTTAAATGCTCACATATTTTATGCTTAGTTAGATCATAAATAATGCATTGATAATGCACTCCATTAATGAATACGTTCAAAGTAGGTTCTCACCAAAAAAGAATCTGAAATTTGATCGGTTGGGTAAGTAATTGCATAAAAATTTTAAAACATCAGCTGTCGTCAAACGAAAATTACTTAAGATATATTTATTATGTAGTATAATTTATATTTATTTTGTTTTTATTACACAAAATTTCAGAAAATATAGTTGTCTACAACAGCAGCTTTGCAAAAGTAAAACTTAATACATATATTATAATAATTAAGTGCATTGTTTCATTAAAGATTTCAAATCTTATTTGAATACGATATTTCTCCCGAAAAGGAATAAAAATAAAAATAAAAGATAATAATCCAATCATAAACCTATTATTTTAATTCGAATTACGCCAGTTCTATCTACCCCCTTTCATTAATATCTTTTCTATTCAATCATTGCGTTACTGCAACGTATTCTTTTGTGCTCTGCTTCTAGTGGGGAACAGGGCGCTGCTTATAAAATTACCAAATCCCTGTCTATTGTGCCTAATATTTTTACCTGAGCTTGGGACATCAAATATAACCGCTCAGTTAATATAAATACATCGTTTGCAACGTCGGATCTAAGCAAAATTAACAGAATGGCGCAAAGACTGTGGCTTCTAATCGAGTGGGTTGACGAACAAAACGTTTTTTCTAATTATGACGTCGTTAATATTTCGTCCTTGATAACGGATGAAAATGATTTGCACACGGGCAAAGTTGTTCTTATACGTGATAGGCATAACGGACTTGCTAGGAGAGGCCAGGTGCTCCGGATATCGGGTAAGTGACAAGCTTATTTTTTTCTCTGATATTAGTCATAGTTTTACTATCTTAATATATGAAATAATACATTCACTGATTATCAATATAATTAATTGAGAATAATAATATCAACGTGGCACCTCGAATAAATAAATTCTGTTTTGTGCTTAGTATCGCTAAATTCAATTAGTAAAAGAATTCAATTACGTTAAAGGAAAGAAACGAAGTAATTAAGAATCAATCAGGATAGTACATTAGGTTGAAACTCATGCTTACTAAGAAAGAAGGTAATCTTTGAATGGAAAAGATTTTATGTTTGTGGTTCGACACCGTTTTGTATAAAAAGTGGTAGAAATATTGTAAATTCATAATTCTATTGAGTTTTTTAAAATGCACAAAGGCGTTTATTTATTTATGTAAAACTTGTCTCAATGTTAAAAAAAAAATAAAGTTGATATTCGGCATTACAAATTTTCAGATACTAAAAAATACGTTAAAGAATTGAAAGTAATGTTAGAAAGGCAAGACAAGCAGGTGAAGAATGTGCTATCGTTATGTATGAACACCATTAAGGAGATGAAGACAGGAACGTTGGTAAGTGGTCATCTATTTCATATCTAATGTCTTATCTACACTTCAGCAGACGCATACGCGAAAGTCATCTGCACATGTCGTCCGCGGACGTGAGGATGGGGTAATATCTATCCGTAGACAGCGGCAGTAGGTAATATACGTCTGCCGATGTATCCGCTATCCATCGACAGATGACGTCCGCCTATGTGTCTGCTGATAGCGCGTAGTAGCTCAATTCTAAATAGCCTATAGCCTTCCTCATGTAACAGAAACAAATTTTCAAATCCGTTCAATAGTTTTGGAGATTAGAGCGTGTTATCAAACTAATTAACATTCATTTTATATTAATACGACCAAAAGTATTATACACAAAGAAATTAGCTAAGTACATTATTTGTTTTCTAACTTTACAACACCGCAACATTATTTTAAAAAACAGTAATTATTTTTATATTCAAATCAGAAAAACAATGACTTCTTTAATAATGTGCCTTATCATTCAATCAGTGGTTACCCTTATGAGTAATATAACGTAGAATGACATCATATTTATTGAATAGTTAACATTCACTAACTAAATAATAACTCGTGTATTTAGTCATAAACTATTTCAATAAAACCTTAAATGCCGTGCTAATTTTATTATTAGTTATCTCCATCTAAAGTACTTAGTTGCTTACTATTTAGTACAATTGTTATCAATATAACAAAATTATAGTTGACTCATTTTCATTTTCTTTTTACTGTAATGATTTCAATCGACGTGTTTCAAAATCAATAAGTAGGTAATTCTAACGGAGCAAAAGTGTAGTTATAATATGATTTGAAATATAAGTAATATGATTTTTTAATTTGTATGTCGTTTTATTTTAAATTAGTTTTACCCCACGTTTTACTCGCGTGTACATATATCCCGTTCCCGTGGAATTTCCGGGATAAAAAGTATTCTATGTCCTTTCTCAGTTTACGAACAATATTGCCAAAAATTTTATCCAAATCAGTTCCGTGGTGTAGGTGTGAAAAAGAGATAGACATACAGAGTTACTTTCGCATTTGTAATAATAGTAAAGATAGTAAGGATTAAATTTTGTTGAAAAGTCGTACTCTCGAGTCTACTGGTTTAGTAACTGTTTCAATATGTAAAGTTTTTGTCTTTTTTTATCTTTCTTTCCTTTTTCAAGATTTTACTTTTTGGAAATTTCTTAAACGGACGATTGCTGTGTCACGTGTCGACACACATAATTTTAGGGAACTGTATCGTTATATTTTTTCTGTATGATACTCATTTTTTGGTTTCCAGCATAGCATGGGTGCAAGTCATTCATCGCATTCAAACAATCGCATCTTACTTGGACGAGATAATAATATCGACAGTAGCAGTAGTGAAACTGACCGCGAGGTTTGTTATTTAGTATGAAATATTATTTTTTAATGTTTTCGAACATATTGCCATATAATCTTTGCATTTTGTCAATATTCAAACACAGTTAAGCTAAAAGAGAAAATATGAAAAATATAAAAATGGGAAAGTGACATCGAATTAATACAAGATCGATAATTAAATTATAAGATTTCAATTTGTAGCGTTTAAGTGTGTCCTTCATTAGTATACATAGATACTTTAGTTTAAATTGTTTATTCGTAGGTGAATCCAGAGCTAAACTTTACGCAGTCTTCCATAAAGTTTAACCCCGGACCAAAAGGAGGTGAAGTGTTCATGAATAGCCAGCTCATGCGGACAATGTATGACCAGTCACTCAATCGACGATCTGTAGCTAGCAGCACGCCCCTTCCTCCACGACAAACTCACGAAGTTAAAAAACAGAAAGTAGATCAATCGATGCAAACAGAACCCATTGAGCACGCGGACCCATCGCCAGAAGTACAACGACTCATAATGAAACTGTATAAACAATTTCTAACCCTAACCTCTACCAAACATAACATGAATACGCACAATGTATTGACGTCTGGAACCCCTGAACAGAGAGCGGCAATCGTATCACGACCACCTGAAAATTTGGTAATAATAGATCCTTTGCTAACACACGCCCAACAACAAGAAGAAAAAAACGCAAGTCAAGGGATTCAGGTTAGAAGAGTTTCAGCACACACCACAAACGAGATTCCTTATGATATGTTGTCGATGGATTTTAATGTTGAAATGGTAATATTTTTGAAATTTTTAAAATAATTATTAATTAGTTATATCAGTTGATATCCATCGAAAAAAAGCTGATAGACTCAAGTCATTAGCAGGACACTTTATTTTAATCTGTCGTACAAATTTATTATCTGGAATAGATAATTCCAGAGCTTCCAATCCACTTTTCCAAAATATAAGTACTTATAATACATATTTCAAAACGTCACTGCGTTTGGTCTCCATTATAAAAGCACGTTAGAATAGAATGCCCAAGAAAACTATGTTATCCAAGTAAATGGAGAATGGAAAAATAATGAAATAAAAAAATAGTATACTTTATACTTTGTATAAAAAAATTGTTGTCCTTATACATATTTTGTCCGAATCTTTGCTTGTTCATAAAAATATCAATAAAATTGAATAAATTTGTAGGTTCCCATTGGAAGCGGAAAAGTAGTAATACCAAGGAAATTATTAGTGGATATAGATTGGACCTCGTACACGACAGCTACTAGACAATTATTGCAAGCTGTGTT
>LQNK01000299.1:241025-256543 GCA_001586405.1 Phoebis sennae | reverse complement strand
GGGTGGAAAAAGCTAAGGGGTCGAGTGTGGTATCAAATGAAAGATCTTGATTTATATATGTATAGATGTCTAGCTTGATGCGAGCCACAAATACTGCTCTATACAATTTTATATCCTTTTTTTGTCGTATTAAAGTCATCTAGGTATTTAAACCTTTTATTTCTTTATTTTAGAACCTGCATTACAACCAAGTGTACGGATGAAGCCAAACTATATCGGAATCGTCAGATGTTTAGAAAGAAGCGGCAGCAGCAGCACCAAGAGAACCGTTCACCAACTTCTGGCTCTCCGAACGAGTGTATGAATACCGGAGAATAAATGTTACACAATTATATTTTTAACAATTCATTTTTATTACATTTTGTATTTTTTCTTTAATTTGATCAACATTGACTATCTTAAAAATTGCGTCTAATGAACATTTTATGATCCTGATTATAAATAAATATTCAATTATTTCTAGTAGGAAATTGTTTTACTCTTTCTTTTGTCCTGCAATATCCTAGTTACATTGCAACTTAAACTGTTAGAAAAATGTTAAGAAATAAATATATAAATTTACTAACTATATTTTTCCACTTTTGAAGTTCTAATAAGATCAATTTATTCATATTTGATTCAGAATAACTGTGATTCATATTCACTAAATGTGATTTCATATTTAATCAGTCTTAAAAACAATATAATATGGTCTAGTTATTACGAAATAATTGCTGGGTCCCAATATCTGCAGAAACTACCTACTACCTACGATGTACGGTCCACATACTTTTATGACATCGGGTTTAGGGTCAGTCAGGTACAAAATTGTGACAATCCCAAATTTAATACCGATGTTTCTATACAATCGGCAGAAGCGTAACTAATGCAAATAAATGAAATGTTTTATTTCAGTATTGTAAACATTTTAATTCATAAATCTGAAAATTTATCTATAACCTTTCATGCTTCAGTGGCTGTACATTTTTATTAATATAGCTTAGCGATAGTCTTGACTCTTTGAGCAGTATGTACTCTTGAAATGGAGCGAATACCTCAATATTAGTAAACTGCGAACAGAGTATTTCCTGAAAGTGACATTTAATGTGTAATAAGAAAGCCAAACAACAAACAAACAAAAAACACTTTATTGTACACTTACTAAACAATATACTAAACAATACATTATAGAAAAAGTTTGTACAATCGGCGGCCTTATCGCTATGTAGCGATTTCTTCCAGGCAACCGTGGATATAGGAAAAAAGATAAGTAAACAGATAGGATAGTGATACAAAGTGTACGGAATTATGGTGAAGATATAGTTAAATAAATAAGTACATAAATTTAAAATAAGAAGAGAAAAGGAGAGGAATAATAAAAGAATGACAGTACAGAGATAATGCAGCGAAGGGAGAATTAAATGCGTAGTGTGAGAGGGGAAGCCGTATGCTAGCTTACAGGGAAAGCCGTATGCTAGCTTACAGGGAAAATAAAAATATTACTTGAAGACATTTCAACATCAATTATTTTTATCCAAATAGATACCAAATTGTGAACAAGATTTTATGGACGTAGGTATAGGTTGGTAATATTTATGATTCTACTTTATTTTTTTTTAATCTTAAATTTATAGAAGAGTAACTTGCACATAATTAACTATTGATAGTTATTTATCTCCTTGCATGTAGAATGTCATGTCCAAAACACTTGCACCTCATATTACAGAAATCTTGTAAAAGTGCGTGAACAGAGAGATTAAGAAAATTTACGCACCCATATGTCTAAAAGACTTGCATCTTGGGAGATTTAAGCTTTTTGTACAAAAAACCCACAAAATATTTCATTGTTTTGACGTTAATCTGTCAATGTCACTGTGGTACCCAGACTGTCACGTGTGTTTTTAATTTATTTTAGCGTATAGGTTAATCTAAAATTAAACGTCTTATTTAAACGAAATATATTAAATAAGTTGTGAAGTTATAATGGAAGACAATGACGAATATGATGTATCTACTGAACACGATCATTTAGTAAGTGCGATAACAAAGTTGGACAAAACACAACATATTTCAGCGCCTACACGAAATGAGCCTACAAATCTTAACTCAGAATTTAATTTAATTAAAAGATCAAACAAACTAGACCTTAGCCAAGTAGTTAATGTGCTTAAGGACACGGCTCAACATGCTAAAATAACTAAGAAGTTGAAGAATACTCAGGATAAATCAAACGTTCTTAATAAGCCATTAGAGAAGCCTCAAGCGGAACGCATAAAAAGATCGACTGGATACGATAGTACGAAGGAGAAAGTAGCAAAATGGGATCCTGTTGTAGCAAGAAATCGCACAGTAGACTTTGTTTCATTTCCACTTAAATCTGCTGCAACTAAAAGAGAATATCCTACGAAAGTATTTTTGTCAAATATGAAGTTAAAGTCTTCTTTAGAAAAGGAATTAGAAGAAATAGACCCACCTGCAGAAGAAGAAATGGAAGAGGAACAAAATTTCCCCATGACATATGAAGAAATGCTGGAGCACAGACAACAATTGGCTAAAATGAGAGCCCAGCAGTCATATAAAGCTGCTAAAGCTAAGAGGCAAAGCAAGATAAAAAGTAAAAAATATCATCGGTAGGTGTTTTTTGGAACAGTTAAAATACAATTATAAATTTTAAAATTTGATACTCTATGTTTAAAATTAATTAATTAATATTTACTAAATATTTTTCTGACAATACTGAAAGTTGAATAGGGTAAAGTAAAATACCTACATGTTATTGTTAATTTTTCATGTTCTGATTATTTATGTCTTTTCTTTTAGTATATTGAAAAAGGAGAAATTGAAACAACAATTGAAGGAATTTGAAGAACTTCAAGTATCTAATCCTGAGGAAGCATTAAAAAAATTAGAGGAACTGGAAAAGGCTAGAGCATTAGAGAGACACACTTTAAGACACAAGAACACAGGCAAATGGGCCAAGAGCAAACTAGTTCGGGCAAAGTATGATAAAGAGGTATGTTGTACTTTTAATTTATTACCAAGAAAGCAGGCAGAGCATGCCATTCACTCAATCCAAACAATTACCGTTGCTCATGAACACAGGCTAAATGTAGGAATGGAGATAGAGGAATGTGATGAGAAAGCAGGTCTTTGTACAGATCTCCATATATACTGTTCACACTGTTTTTCTGTAGAGGGATGGTAACTTCTCTGCAAAGTTGGCCCACATCATACTAAAGCATGTGAGTAAAAATAATATGTGGAATATTCTTATCAAATCCATTGTTATATTTCAGACAAGGCAACAGCTAGCTGAGCAATTGGCTGTTAGTAGGGGTCTAACTCAGAAAACTCAAGATACAGCCAGTACAGATGACGAAGCTGATGAAAATGAAGTAATTCCAGACATAAACTTAGCCCAGGATCCATTGAACCCATGGATGATGAAACGGGCTGATAAAAGCAATGTTGATGAAGAATTTAACTTTGGCTATAAAAAATATTTGAAAGATAAAATGTTCAAGCGCAAAGATGAAAGTGACAGTGAAAATGATAATGAAGATCAACCTGAAACAAGTGATTTATCAATTTTAAAAAACAATATACTCAAATTGGGCAATAGAACAGAAGAAGAATGTGATACTGCATCAAAGCACAATGGTATAGAATCTATGGATACTTCCAAAAATATGAACATAGTAAAAGAAAAATCTAGCAGAAAGAGTGCTATAAATAAAATCAGTAAAAATAATAGTAAAAAAACAAAAAAACTTGTTGCTACCTCAAACTGGGTCGTTGAGGATATTGTGACCATAAGCAATAATAAAACAGATGTTGCAGATGTTTTTGAAAAATTAGAGGACAAAATTTCAAATCAAGTTGATAAGAAATTAAATGAACTAAGAGAACAAATAAATCAGCTAGAGAAAACAACAAAAAAAGATAAAATTGGTAAGAAAAACAAAAAAGATAATAAAAAAGACAATTTAGAATCTTTGAAATTTAAGAAGAAAAATCTCAGGCCCATTATTGATGAAGAGTTGATGGAAACAAATGAAAAGGATGCTGCTGATACACCTGAAACTAATGAGGCACATAAAAAGATAATAAAATCTGTTGAAACCCAACCAGAGACTAAAATAAATTCAGATATTGATCCAAATAGATTTATAGAAGTAAAGCCCAAATATTTAAATACTCCAATTCTTCAAGGAGAAAATGATATGGATGATTTAGATGATAATGATGAACAAATTGTACCAAAAGTTGATATTGAAGAAGTCTTTGAAGATGATGATGTTGTTGCCAGCTTTAGACAGGAAAAGCAAGATGAAATTGACAAAGACAAACCAAATGAAATAGATTTACAACTACCTGGTTGGGGTAGCTGGGGAGGCAAAGGTGTCAAGGCACCTAAACGTAAGAGAAACAGATTTATATCAAAGCCAATAGTAAAGATGCCACGGCGAGATGAAAATAAAGGTGACATTATTATAAATGAGGTTAAGGTCCCGAAACTTGCAGCTCACAAAGTTTCGGAATTGCCATTCCCATTCACCCGTGTAGCAGATTATGAAGCATCAATCAGGGCACCAATTGGCAATACTTTTATCCCAGAAACTGCTCATAAAAAATTGATAAAACCAAGTATCATTACTAAAGCAGGAACAATTATTGAACCTATGGATGAAGAACAATTGTTGGTCAAACGAAACTTAACATTTAATAATCAAAGTGTTATAAAATTATTAGCAAAAAAATAAAACAATGTATGATACAAAAAATGTTTCTTATTTATTATAATTATATAATACAAATAAACCTCTAAACACCAACTCTCACTGGTGGAGAGACAAGAATTACACCATCTCCTCTCACAAAAAGCATGGGAATATTACGTTTTGTTGTTCTATATACTTCTTCATATGTTTCTTCATCAATTTCTACTGTTGTTATTGTTTCCTCAGCATCTCCAAGTACCATATTCAAATGTTGATCATATGCCTGAAATTGAGTTAAAATTTTGTCATTGATTTAGAAATGAAAAACACACAACGATTTTTCGTAACACGTTTATACGAAAGAATAACGAATAACAAAATGGCAAAGAATTCTTACATGCAATCTTCCCCGCAATTCACGCTCATTACGCATTTTTACATAAATTCTTTCATCTAAACTGAGCCTTATTAAGTCGAGAGGTTCTTTGACCGTCATAACTGCAACCTGAAAATTAATATTTCACTTGTAAATACAAAATCATTTTTTGTAAACAAGATTAAGGTTATACAATAGACCGGTAAAAGCACGAACATTTTCACCATCGTCAGCCATGATAAAGGTTTAATAATATGTATTCTTTATTATAAATACTTCAATGGGATTTCAAAACTTCTGTTATTAATTAAACAGAGTCAGATTATTTTATATTGTTACTCGTATCGGTTTAGTTCTAGTCACAGACATTGACATATTGTAGTCAGTGTTGCCACATCAGTTTTTATTTTGATTTTGGACTAGATAAAAAAGGGCTAGAGTTCCCATTTCCATTTTTAAATAGTGGCTAAACTTCATGACAGAGTTCGATTTATACTTTATACTTTGTATTGATACTTCTTGATGGAATTGCATATCACTTTTATATAAAGACAAACACATCGTCAGGTGACAATGATATACGAAACCGGTCGTGTTTAAACAAATAAAACATTATTGTAAAAAGTGTTAATATAGTGGAATTGAAAGTATAAAAATGTGTTTGTCTTTATATAAAAGAATTCGATTTGAAAATTCTGGTGTGATTTATATGAAAAAAAGGTCACCCTTATCCTAGTCAGTTTTAAGATAAGGGCTAGATCAAGCCCCAAATGGGTTAAGGTGGCAACACTCATTATAGTTTTAAGATAAGTGGCAATCTATTCATTAAATAAGTTATTACAAATTAAATATTAACTGAAATAAAAATTAAGTATTTGATATTGTATAGAATTTATATTTTTAAATCCTATTTTTCCAGATTATATAAAAATTTCTTGACCATGGAATATTTTTAATTTTCTTTACTTTTGACAAGCTTGTGACTTGTGTAAAATCTGCCAAATGTCGATTGTCAAATAAGTAAGCATTTTCGATTTCAAGCATTTTTTATAATTGTGTTATGAACTAGAAAATATTTATGAGTAATTAGTGGTGATTGGAAAATTTACTTTTGTATAAGAAGATGATTACGCAATAAGTTTTATTAATTATACACATAATATACACTAGGATGGTTCGAAGCGGGTAAGTTTTGACGTATTTTTGGTGTATGTTTTGATCTCTTATTGTTCTAAATTCTTATTTATGTTTAATCTTTATATATTTCGCCTACAGTCGTGATCGGGATAGAGATCGTGATCGACGCAGGTCTCACAGCCGTTCCGTTAGCCCTGATAGAAAACGACGTCGGTCTCGATCAAGAAGCAGAGACAGAACTTCTAAATCTTCTAAACGGAAACGCAGTCGTAGTCGTGAAAGGGAATCTAAAAGAGATCGAAGCAGAGACAGGGATAGGGAAAGGGATAGAGACCGAAAAAGGTTAGTTTAAAAAACCTAAAGAGATGTTATAAGTTAGTCAAAGGTACAATTTTCAATATAGTGTATTTTTTATAACCTCTTTGCAAACTCATATGTCCTTGCATGGTAAACTGTTTTATATTCAATTGTTTAATGATAAGTGAGCCATCAGATAATTTTAAATAGTTTTCATGGTTTATACTCACTGCTTGTTTTATTTGGTATAGGCCAACAGTTTCAGACCGTTTCGGAAGTCCTTAATCAGGATGAGTGAGTGTTTTATATTTTTTATGTAAAATTTGTTATAATTGCAGAGATAAAAGAGATGAAAAGAGTAATGGCTCAAGTAGTAAATCAAGAAAGAAATCACCTGACAGAGATAAGGATAGTGAAAGGGCTAAATCTAAAGAGAAGAATATTAAATCAGAACCAGATTATGATATTGGCTCTGCTGATAAGGTAACTAAAAAAACAATGGGGGTTTTTTTAAAAGTAGCTAAGATAGTCTTGTAGGGTTTCCTAAGTAGACACTGGCTTCGGAATCTGTGATAGAAAACAATATTAAATGGTATTCTAAATGCACCTTGATGAAAACACTTTACTTGAAATAATTTACTGCTATTTGCTAGTTGAACATTATACATATTCCAAATTATTTAATTATACTGACTTTTTGAATATCTAGCTAATGTAATAAGCTTTTTTCTACTCATATTTTTATGTTGTATAATTTATACAGCTATCAAAGCATTATAGTAAATTCAAAGGTACAGGTTTGATTAAATTATGTGTAACATCTTTATTGTAATAATTGATTAAATTTTTTTATAAATTAAATCTTAGGAAGAGGAACAGAATCGGTTAGAGGCTGAGATGCAAAAACGTCGCGATCGTATAGAGCGCTGGCGTGCTGAGAGAAAACGCAAAGAGCTTGAGACTGCTAAGAAGGAGGTGCAAAAGGGGAGCTTGGTGACCAGTATACAAACACCATCTGTTAAGAAGTGGTCATTGGAGGATGATTCTGGGGATGAAGGTATATTGCTTTGTTGGATATATTTATGCCAGCTATTTCTTTTCAAAACACCTATGGGTAGCATAATCCAAAAAAAAGTTGAAGTATATTACCTGCTTTCTTCCCATAGCAAAATGTTATATAGCCTTTGTTCATCAGGGATAGCGGCGAAAACATTTCAACATGACGATTTAGGAACTGTGACGTCATGTGACACCACAAAGCCCTTAATTAAATTTAAAAAAAAATCATAAATATGGATGGTAGTTTTAACGACAAGTTAATTGGGCTTAGACAAGACCTGTATTACAAGACCAAGCTTATAAATATCCACAATATAATTAATTATTTATATAATTCTTTTAGGTGAAGAAGATAGGGAGGCAAGAGAGAAACAGTTAGCAGAAGAGAAGAAAGAGGAAGATGAAATTGATCCTCTTGATGCTTACATGCAAGAAGTACAGCAGGCTAGTTACCTTATTTCATTTATAAATATTCATTGCACCTTTGTGTTTGTATCTATGTCAACCCAATTGGTGCAGTGGATATGAAAGTTTCTATTGTGGCGGAGGGTGTGTGGGTTTGATACCCAGGCAAAGAAAATTATTATGTGATGTGTGTGAACTTTGTAATTTGCTACTGTGTTATTGTTAATTTACCTATTGTATGTAATTACTCATATAGCTCCCATAGTACGAGCATTGCGTAGTTTGGGTCTAGTGGCGTGTTATTAATTATATGAAATGTCTGATGAATGAAATCCAGATTATTTATTTACTTTTATTTAAAATAATAATATTCTTATTTATTGCAGGAAGTACGCAAAGTAAACCAAATAGATCAAGCTCGAGGCATTATGGGTCTACCATCAGACTCTGGTGTAGTAATATTAACAGGAACAGCGAAGAAACAAGTGTCTGAACAGAAAAATAAAGGTTAACATTTTTTCAACCATTACTTAAATTTTATAAAAATAAATGTGTGAGGCTGTGTCTTTGACATATGTGTATGTTTTTGGTATGCAAAAACGTAGTGTACGCAGCAAAATTAACTTTAATTTGCGGCGCTTCTTCGTGTGTTCTCGCATATCGAGTTAAATTTTATTATTATTTACCTATCTAGTGGTATAATTTAATTCTAGATAAACATGTCAGACAGATGCGGAACTTTAAAGGTATTTTAGATTGCCTCCATATGACAACAATTTTAAAGACATAATCACTTCAAACTAATTGAAGTCTCTTGCTAAATTTTATGACTTTATGCTTTGTATAGCCATTTCTCGATGGGATATCACATCACTTCAATAGAAAAAAAGCATTTACTTCCAATACCAGTATATTTAACAGTTAAAATCATCAAAGTGTTTTTGCCATGTAGAAAAATTTGTTTTTTTTTTAAACCTTTTTCAAATGTCCATAGGAGAGTTAATAGAGCAAAATCAAGATGGTCTAGAATATTCCTCTGAAGAGGAGACTGAAGATATAAAGGACGCGGCCGCGAACCTCGCGTCGAAACAACGCAAGGAGCTGGCTAAGGTGGATCACTCTAGTCTACAGTATATGCCCTTTAGGAAAGCTTTTTATACTGAGGTAAGTTTTATTTTACGCAATATTTTAATTCATTGGTAGTAAATATTTTTTTACAAGGAATGTATTTAAGAATAATTAAAAACATTCCTTGTAAAAAAATATTTACTACCAATGAATTAGTGAACACAGATACATATTTTTTTAAATATAGACTGTTTTAAAAATAATTGAATTAACAGTGTTGTGAATAGATGCACAGAATATTGTTATTTATATATAATGTCACTTTTTTTTGGGAAGTTGATTAAAAATGAAACTTAACATTGCCTATTTTAGATAAATGAATTGGCGCGTATGACTAACGAAGATGTAGAAGCGTACAGGACAGAGTTAGAGGGCATCAGGGTGAAGGGTAAGGGGTGTCCAAAGCCAATCAAAACATGGGCCCATTGTGGTATCAGTAAGAAGGAATTGGATATTCTGAAGAAGTTGGGCTTTGAGAAACCGACGCCTATTCAAGCTCAAGCTATACCAGCTATCATGTCAGGGAGGTAAGCCATAATGTTTTATCCTACTACTATTATAAAGGTGAAAGTTTGTAAGTATGGATGTATGGATGTTTGTTACTCTTTCACGCAAAAACTACTGAACCGATTATGATGAAACTTGGTACACATATAGATAAGGGTTCAGAATAACATATAGGCTACTTTTAATCTCGGAGTTGTCATTTAATCAGAAGTTACGCGGGTGATACCGCGGGGTACAGCTAGTACAAGATATTTTTTCGTTTTCTTCATGTGCTGTGTGTTTGTTACTCTTTCACGCAAAAACTATTGAACCGATTATCATGAAACTTGGTATAAATATAGGTAAGGGTTTAGTATAACATATAGGCCACTTTTAATCCCGGAGTTGCCACGGGATAAAAATTCATGTGGGTCAAATCGCGGGACGGAGCTAGTATGGATGAATTAATGAAAATTTTTGTGTTGGTCATATCAGGTCAAGAATAATATAAGTGATAGATGTATTTTCTTAAAAACTATATCTAGAAATAAATTTCAGGGATCTAATCGGCATAGCCAAGACAGGTTCAGGGAAGACCCTAGCCTTCATCTTGCCAATGTTCCGGCACGTGCTAGACCAGCCTCCTCTCGAGGATACAGACGGTCCCATCTCCCTCATCATGACACCCACCAGGGAGCTGTGCATGCAGATCGGCAAGGACATCAGGAAGTTTGCCAAGTCTTTGGGCTTGAGGGTTGTGTGCGTGTATGGTGGGACGGGGATATCTGAACAGGTTTGTTTGTTTATTGTAATTTTTGTTTAGTAAGGTTATGATTGAAAAAGTAAATTTTATCTTAATTCGTCTGGTTTGATTGACTTAATTTGTTATTTTACAAAATATAACTAATATCAATTATCAATTTTATATTTAATTTTCAAAGTACCCTACTTGGGTCATATTGGGTCGAACTCTACAGTCAATTGAATATTACGAAATCCTTTTGTACGTCAATTAATTTCTATAGAACAAGATCGTGATCATGTTTCTATGTCCTATCAAAACGAGATATTTTTTATGTAGCTGAGAGATAGAGAGAAAGAAGATGGTATCTCGATTTAATAACATAAATAATCACATAAAATAATATAACATATACGTTATAATTATTTTTGTACAGATAGCGGAATTAAAACGCGGTGCAGAGATGATAGTATGCACACCAGGTCGTATGATAGACATGTTGGCGGCTAACTCCGGCCGAGTGACCAACCTCAGGAGAGTTACTTATATAGTACTCGACGAGGCTGATAGAATGTTTGACATGGGCTTCGAGCCTCAGGTAAGTCATTTTTAATACCAAAAGGTTCCGAAACTATTAGACTATTTTAGATGAACTTTGTACAGTGATCATTTAAAACCCGAGCAAGGACATAGGATAGTTTAACCCGAAAATCCTACGGGAGCGGAGATATATTCCCAATTAAAATCGCGGAGCTCAACTAGTAACCATATATAACGAAATATGTTAACTCAACTTTTTTTCATATTTCCAATTTAAATTTCTGTCTGTCTGCTTAAAGTTTTAGCTAATCTTTGCGAATCATTTAAATATCTAAAAAAACTTAAACTATAGGTGATGAAGATAATAGACAACGTCCGTCCAGACCGGCAGACGGTGATGTTCAGCGCGACGTTCCCGCGCCAGATGGAGGCGCTCGCTCGCAGGATATTGCAGAAGCCTATTGAAGTTCAAGTATGTTATATATGATCTATTTTATTTTTTATTATTTCAAGCTATTTTGATTCATATTCAAGAAATAAGGATACATAATTTTTTTTCAATAACTCTATAAGTATAATTTCGATACAAATATATCAAACAAACGAACAAACAAAAATACTTTGTTGTGCACCATAAAAAATAAAAATTACAAAAATAAAAGTAAAATAATGAAATAAAAGTAAATATATCATTAATTTTGTTTAAAAAATGATAATTGTTAAAGCCTTATTTCACCTACTTTCTCTGTGTTTTTCGAACTATTTTTCACTTCTCAAAATGGTTGCCTGGAAGAGATGGCTATGTAGCCTTAGGCCTTCATTTGTGCATGCCCATTCTTTTTTGTGCTTTTTATCTATGCTCTATGTTAAATTACTATAATGGAGTGTAAAGTGTATTCATTAATTCGTAATCCAATTTAAAAATTAATCTTTTTGTCTCTTATTAATTTCATATTATCGTCTGTCTTAATTAATAATGAATGTTATTAATGAATGGGTTTAGCTTTGATTAATTTATAATTTTAAAAACTCACTTTTATATCCTATGACTTATTTACCTATATTATTTCTACAGGTTGGTGGTCGTAGCGTAGTCTGCAAGGAGGTGGAACAGCACGTGGCCATTCTAGAAGAAGACGCGAAATTCTTCAAGCTTCTAGAACTTCTCGGCTTGTACAGTCACATGGGCAGCATTATTGTGTTCGTGGATAAACAGGAGAATGCGGACAGCCTGCTTAAGGATCTGATGAAGGCGTCATACTCTTGTATGAGTTTGCATGGAGGTATGTGTTACATTTTAAACCGACTTTCAAAAAAGGAGGATTTTTTATTTATATTACCGCATATCTCCGCTATTTATGGACCGATTTGGAATTTTTTGCATTCAAAACAGTAGAGTGCAGTACTTTTATAAAAACAATACAATACAAATAAACTATTCGGTGCAAAATGTTGTTTAATTGAAAAAAGGGAAAGGTTTCGCTTTTTAAAACATTTAAATAATAATATAAAAGTTATTTTCTATTTTTAACATTTTTTTCAGCTTCTTTAATAGATGTTGTAATATATACTTTGTGATTAATAATTAAATTACTAATAAGTCAACATTTTTTTCAGCGACCTGTGACTTTTCCACCCAGGAGAAAAAAATACAGCATAAATTTGTTAATCTCCTTCTTTTTGATTTGTAGTGTCCTATTTCTTAAGTGAAGTTTCTGTTTGAACGATGAGTATTGCATTAGAATTACTTTTTAGTTGCATTATTTATACTGATGTGCTATTGGAACAAAAACATTCATAGGATCGTAAATGTACACCTCTTTATCGGGAGTGTTGTTAAGTTCGCTATACAAAATACCGTCATACATGTTCATTGAACATCAAATGTCGACAGTGAAGCTATTTTTTGCAAGAAATAACGTTAAAAGGTTGGCAGTCAGCTCTTTGTATCGTTTTTGTCCAGGGTAAGCCGGAACAGCTGCTCAACAGACTTGATATCCGTTCATCCACGGATAGTTCTGAGCCAGGATGTTTTTCTTCGTCCAATTTTCCGCTTGCCAAGAAAAAACACCCCCAACAAATTTCATAATTTATTACGGACAATCTGTTACAGGTATTGATCAATTCGACAGGGACTCCACGATCGTGGACTTCAAGTCGGGCAAGGTGAAGCTGTTGGTGGCCACCAGCGTGGCTGCGAGGGGCCTGGACGTCAAGCAGCTGGTGCTGGTGGTCAACTACGACTGCCCCAATCATTATGAGGATTATGTGCATCGGTGAGTTTGTGGTTTTGGAGGGTGGCATATTTGTTTAGTGTTTTGCTGCTGGTCTTCAGTAGTTGGGCCAAAATTATAGACCAGGGAGTTTAGAATGTAATACTTGGCGAGGTGTAGCTATTGGAGGCTACCAGCGTGGCTGCGAGGTGTTGGTGGTCAACTATGACTGCCCCAATCATTATGAGGATTATGTCCATCGGTGAGTTTATGGTTTTGGGGGTGGCAAGTTTGCTAAGTGTTTTGCTCCTGGTCTGCAGGTACTCCAATATAAAATCGGTACAATGTAACATTGGTAAGTAACTTGCAGTTGCATGTAAGCTAGACATGTAAGTAAACATCAAACATTCAATATTACTATACCATTTTTTAAGGTGTTAAGTGCATAGGGGAGTTTAGAGCAATTCTTAACAGAAGGAGTGTCATTACAAGATTTTTAGTGTTTATCTTATTAGTTATGAGATCACACATTTTTAATACTTGTTATTCCATGTTTAGGTGCGGTCGAACGGGTCGAGCTGGTAACAAAGGCTACGCGTGGACGTTCCTAACCCCGGAACAAGGTCGCTACGCGGGCGACGTGTTGCGGGCCTTTGAACTGGCGGGGACCAACCCACCNNNNACCTGAACTGAGGAACCTGTGGGAGAAGTACAAGGAGGCGCAAGAGAAGGATGGCAAGAAGGTGCACACCGGTGGAGGGTTTAGTGGGAAAGGTATGTGGTTATGTTAAATTATGTGGTAAAAGACAGGGGGGGAAATGTATTTGCGGTAGTGGTCTATACTAACATCACGCAGGTGATATCGCGGGCGATTGAAATAGCGGGGACCAATCCACTACCTGGACTGTAGGGCTTGTGGGAGAAGTACATGGAAGCACAAGAGAAATAGCAAGAATATGTATGTGAATAATGGGGATCTTTTTCTCGCCTTAGATATATTTGTTAATGATTTTTCTTTGATTTTAGGTTATATAGATTTTTACGTATATTGGACTTTTCTATTAAGATAATGTACTACTTATGTTACTGATTGTTTTATTTTATTTTTATAAAAATACAAGTTTTGTGTAATAGTTCATAATTTAACAGTTTATGTTATAATAACATCTTTTTACTTTAAGTTCAATCAAAATTTGACCACATTGTAACCAACCAAATGTTTATAGGTTTTAAGTTCGACGAATCAGAAGCTCAAGCGGCCACGGAGAGGAAGAAGTACCAGAAGGCCGCGCTTGGTCTGCAGGACTCCGATGATGAGGACGTGGAGGGCGACCTGGACCAGCAGATCGAGACTATGCTCGCCGCTAAGAAAATTGTTAAGGAAATTAAGGTATGATATATAAAATTTAATTAAAAAATATTGTGGAAATTAAGTCGAATGATTTTTTTCTTTAATTTTTTGGAAATTTGGTTATTAATGAAGCATTTAAATATTTTTTTTTTCACAGTTGTAACAACAAAATATGTTCAATGATTAACTGAAAATTTGTCGAAAATAATTTATTTACTGTTAACTCATGAGTTTGGAGTATACATTTATTTTTAATGAATAACTAATTATAGATAAATTCATCCACGAAGTCGCGCTCCACTATTCTTCTCTATCGTTGATAGTATATGTATTCAAGCTTCCGCTTGTATGAAAGTGTTATAGATACACACTTATTACCCATGTGTGCACACGCACACTTAAGTAAAAAGACTAATCAGGACAAAGTATTGCAATTATAGTAAAATATTTCCAAATTTAAAATTTGTTGGGGCCCGTCGTCGTGGATAGCACTATCTATAACATTACGCTTGCTTGTCTGTCTCTGTAAAATTATTTTTAAAGAAATGTTATATAAAATGTAAATTATATAATTATATTTTAGTATGATGGCTTACCTTTTCTGTGACGTAGAAGGGAATGCAGGCCTACGACACAAGCTTGCTTAGTGTAGGTCTGCAGAATTTAACATTTAGTGTCCTAAATACGAAACTATTAGAAACTATTAAACGAATATATTATAAAGTGATTACAAAAAAATTATGTAAATTTATGTTTAAAATTTTAAAATGTGTCGAATTTCGTATTAAAAAGTATTATTACGTAGCCGGGAGTGGCAGCGGCGGCGCCAGGCGCGGCGGGCGCGGCCGGCGCGGACGGCAAGCTGGAGCTGGCGCGGCGGCTCGCGTCGCGCATCAACCTCGCCAAGGGGCTGGGCGTGGAGCACAAGGGCGCCACGCAGCAGGCCGCCGAGGCCATACTCAAGGGCTCGCCCTCCACGCACACGCTCATCACTGTACGTACCCCCTTTTTTAACGTGTGGAAATTCTACATGAATTCCTACCCGTCCCGTAGGAGACGGGCAGGTTATGTCAGACTCTTACTG